>JAUYWI010059179.1:0-16214 GCA_034780595.1 Parotoplana pacifica | reverse complement strand
CAAATATTTTGTCTTTAAATAAATGCCTTACATTTTCATACTTCATTGTTGTATGAAGAGAATTCCAAATAATTGATGCTTGTTCAGTTATTTTATTTTTATAAGTATAGGAATCAGCTGTTAAATAAAAGTCAAGTGAATTTCTCATATTTCTGGTATTGGTTTGGTTAAGTTTCATGTCTTTGTATGCAATATTTATACCTGGTTTATTTTTGTATATTATTTGTTGACTTATTAATGCTAATCTTGTTTTAGCTAGGTCAGATATTTTTAGTATTTTAATGCTTTTGTGTAGATTATTTGTTCTGTGTAGAATTGGTTTTCTATATAGAATTTTTAATAGTCTGTTTTGTGTTTTTTGTAAGTATTGAAGATGTGTTGTGTTTCTTTTACCATAAAGTTCTATGGCATAGTTTATTATTGAATATGATAGTGATTTGTATATTGTACTCAATTTATTATATGGTAGCATATTTTTAAGTGTATGATATATAGGTATGTGTCTGTTAATTTTGTTTATTACATATTTTATATGTTTGTCCCATTTCAAATCATCTTGAATTATCAATCCAAGGTATTTAGTTTCTTTTGTAAGTTTTATTTCTGTGTTACCTAGCTTTAGGGTAATGGGATTTGTATTTTTGGGTTTGTTTTTGCTAAAATCTATGAAATGAGTTTTTTCAATATTTAGAGTTAATCTATTAGAATTTAACCAATCTGAACAGTTTTGAACTGCATCATTTGCTTTGATTTGTAGTTCAGAATAGGTGTCTGCTACACAAAATAATGAGGTGTCATCAGCAAAAAGATTTATTTCATTTTTGGTTGCAAGTTCTTTTATATCATTTATGTACAGATTGAATAGCAATGGTCCTAGGACACTTCCTTGTGGGACCCCATATTGAATAGGTTTCATGTTTGATTTTGTTTGATGGTTTAATTGGGTGTAGACTTTTCGGTCAGATAAGTAACTTCTAAGTAATGTATTATAGGGTCCTCTTATGCCATAATGATCAAGTTTCTTTAATAGTATGTCAGTGTCAATGGTATCAAAAGCTTTTTTTAGGTCGATGAAAATTCCTATTATTTTTTTATTTTTCCTAGTTTGTTCTATTATGAAGTCATGAGTGCTTATTAAAGCATCTATTGTGCTGTGAAACTTTCTGAATCCAAATTGCTTTGAGTATAGAATATTATTTGATTCAATAAATTGTATCAAATCTTGTTGTATTTTTTTTTCAAATATTTTATTGAACACTGATAGTAAAGAAATTGGTCTATAGTTATTACATTCTTCTTTATCTCCATTTTTGAAAATTGGTACAATTTTAGCTATTTTTAGACATTGAGGGTATTTATTTTCGGTTATTGATAGGTTTATTAATTTTGTTATTAGTGGTATAAATATATGTTTAGTCAATTTGATTAGTTTTTGTGATATGTTGTCATCTCCTCCTGAGCTTTTATTATGAAATGAATTTATTATTTCTAGCACTTGCTTTTCATTGATAGAAGTTAGATAAATAGATTTGGATGTACTATTTGTTAGATATTTATCATTACTTTGATTTGAATGTATTTGATTTCCCAATTTTTTGCCTATTGATGCAAAGTGATCATTCAATGTATTTGCAATATCTAATGGGTTTGTTGTAGAATCTTCTTCTGTTTTAATGCTTGTTATATTTTGATCTAAATTATTTTTCCCAGTAACTTTTTTTATGCTTTTCCATAATAGATTATTGCTTTTATCTGAGTTGAGAATGTTTTGATAAAAATAATGTTTAGCCTTTTTGCATAATTTATTATACAATTTATTATATTCTTTATATTTTATTTCATTTTCTAAATTTTTGTTTTTTTTCCATTTTTTGTACAGTTTTTCTTTATTTTTAGCAGATTTTTTCAGACTGGGAGTTATCCAGTTTTTGTCTTTGTGTTTTGATCTACTTATTTTTTTATAAGGAAAACAGTTATTAAAATGTGTTGCAACCATATTTGAAAATGTTTTCCATTTTTCTTCAGAGTTATCAGTCCATTCATTGTAATGAAGATTTTTTATATTTTGTTCCAGTGATACAGTGAAATTTAGTATATTTTGTTCACTTATTTTTCTTGTCATTGGTCTTTTCAGCATATCAATGTGACTTTTTGTTTGAATGTTAATAAATGTTGTTAAGTGGTCACTTATGTTGTGTAGAAGTATACCAGATTTTATATTTATTTGTTTGGGGCATTTTATATAAATATGATCTATGATGGTTTGGGAATGATTAGTTATTCTTGTTGGAGATTTGATTACTTGTAAGCAGTTTTGACTAGAAAGTTCATCAAAATAGTTTGATATATCTAATTGATTAGAATATTTCATAAAGTCTATATTTATATCTCCTGCTAATATGAAGTAACTGTTTTTTGGAATCTGTTTTAATTGTAGAGTTATCATATTTGTTATGTCATCAATATTTACATGTGGATGTTTGTATACACCACTTATAAAATATTTGCTTTTGTTTACATTTATTTCAATGACAATGTTTTCAATACCATTATGGTTAATTTTTTTGTCAGTATGCAGGTTGAATTTGATTTGTTTGTTTATTAGCATTGCAATGCCTCCACATTTGTTGTTTGTGGGATAATCAATTTGATATGTATAATTTGGAAATTCAATATTTAGTATGTTTTCTATTTGTAGCCTGGTTTCACCTAATATTATTATATCTGGTTTGTTTTGGAGGGAGTCTAGAAATAATTTGAGTTCATTTTGGTATTTTTTAAGACTGTTTATATTTAAAGACATAATTGATAATTCATTTGAAAATTTATTTTTTGTATTGTAGTCTTTTATTGTATAGTATGATTTGTTATTTTCAATTTCATGAATAAAGCTATTTTTAAGTAATTTGTCATAAGCTAATTCAGTTAAATTATTTTGATATAGAGTTGCTTTAAAGTTTTTATTAGATTTGTTTATACTGGGGCTGTCAGAGGGGACATTCACTTCATAATCATTATATGATGTTGTCATTATTTAAAAAAATTTTTAGTCTTCCTTATCAGGAGGTAAGGCTCCTTGGCTGCTGATTTGGTTAAGTACCTCCTCAGTTGCCAGATTGCCTCCCTGCTGATTTGGTAAGCTAAAGAAAATGTCACCTCTCCAGTCCCATACTTTGTGAATTACACCTTTTATTTTAAGCTCAACTGCTTTCTTTCTTAATAAGATTGCAGATTTAGATAAACAATCTTTTACAATGTTTGCCTTTTTGGGGCACCTAGCTTTCAAAATGTTAATTTTATGGTTTAGTGTTGCCATTTTTACAATGATTGGCCCTTTTTTGGATCTAAAATCTGATAAAGATAAGATATCTTGTTCTTTTAATTGATTATCATTAGTCAATTTATTAAAAAGAGTTACACAGTTTTGTTTAGTTATGATATTATCTGTCAACTCACTTTTCAAAATAGCCACTTTGTATTCATTATTTGTAGATTTTTTTGATAGTTCAGTTTTGAGAGTTTGAATTTCATTCTCTTTTTTATTGAGTTGATCTTTTAGTTCAGCCATTTGTTTTTTGATAATTGATAATTCTTCAATAATTTTGGATTCAAAATCTTGTCTATTGTCAGTCACTTTGTGAATCAGTCTGAATGTTAGGTTAATTCTTGTTTTTTTCACTGAGTTTGGTATTCCATGTAAAATTTTGTTTGAAGCCCCTCCCATAATAAAAAGAGAGCCTTCTAATAATTGTACTGAGCAGGCTAAATGATCACTTTTGAGGGACAAATTTTTACTTTCACCAACTGAGATTGATATGATGTTGGGTTCATTGCCCAAACATTTTTCATCATCTTTGTGTAGAGGCATGAAATTGTTTTTTTGATATTGATTTATGAGCACACTATTTGTTGAACATAAGAAATTGCCCTCTATCTTTGATTTCAATTTTATCAAAGATGTTGGCCAGCTGAGGTTTTCCTCGTGTATGGTGTTTCCATATTGGTAAGTGGGTCCAATATAATGTGTATATCTTGTATTTGTTTTGGAAAACTCAAGCTCCATAGGTAGATTTTTTAGATCGGTTATTTCATCATTTGAAAGGAAATTTGGGATTAAAGCACAATAAGTTTTGTCATCTATTAAATAGAGTCCTTTTTGTGTTAGTATGTCATTATTTTTCACTTTAATAGGTTCGTTTTTAAGTAATGTTTTCAAAAATGAAAAATTATCATTTTTTTCAACCATTTTGAATTACGCGCTGTTTTTTTTCCATTCATTTCTATGAAGTTTATACTGTCGAAGGCTAGACTGATATTATTTATTATTTTTATGTTTTCTGCGGTAAAGATCTATTCTAAATATTAGGTATATGACGGGATGCTCATAATAATTCTCATGATTTTAATCATCTTATCACTATACCAAATTAAATCATCTTGGTAGATTTTAACGTAATCCATTGAATACTTAGTTTTAAGTTTCCACACTTATTATAACACTAAGTAAATACCTTTTTAATTTCTAATTTATCTAATTAAAAAAAGACTATATAAGCAAACGAACATTCGATCATATAACGAATCGATCATATGAACATTCGACCATATAACTATTCCACCATATGAACATTCGACCATATAACTATTCGATCATATAAACATTCGACCATATGAACAATCGACCATATAACTATTCGACCATATGAACATTCGACGATATAACGATTCGATCATATGAACATTCGACCATATAACTATTCCACCATATGAACATTCGACCATATAACTATTGAAACCATATAAACATTCGACCATATGAACATTCGACGAAACAACGATAGGATCATATGAACATTCGACCATATAACTATTCGACCATATGAACATTCGACCATATAACGATTCGATCATATGAACATTCGACCATATAACTATTCGACCATATGAACATTCGATCATATAACTATTCGATTATATGAACATTCGGCGATATAACTATTCGACCATATGAACATTTGACCAAATGAACAATCGACCATATAGCTATTCGACCATATAACGATTCGATCATATGAACATTCGACCATATAACTATTCGACCATATGAACATCCGACCATATGACGATTCGTACATGATGAACATTCGACCATATAATTATTCGACCATATGAACACTCAACCATATAACTATTCGACCATATGAACATTCTACCATATAACTATTCGACTATATGAACATTCGACCATATAACAATTCGACCATATGAACATTCGACCATATAACTATTCGACCATATGAACATTTGACCATATAACTATTCGATCATATGAACATTCGACCATATAACTATTCGACCATATGAACATTCGACCATATAACTATTCGACAATATGCACATTCGACAATATAACTATTCGACCATATGAACATTCGACAACGATTCGATCATATGAACATTCGACCATATATCTGTTCGACCCTATGAACATTCCACCATATAACTATTCGACCATATAACCATTCGACTATATGAAAATATGACCATATAACTATTCGACCATATGAACATTCGACCATATAACTATTCGACCATATGCACATTCGACAATATAACTATTCGACCATAATGAACATTCGACAACGATTCGATCATATGAACATTCGACCATATAACTATTCGACCATAATGAACATTCGACAACGTTTCGATCATATGAACATTCCACCATATAACTATTCGAACATATGAACATTCGGCCATATAACTAATCGACCATATGAACATTCGACAATATAACTATTCGACCATATGAACAATCGACCATATAACTATTCGACCATATGAACATTCGACCATATAACGATTCGATCATATGAACATTTGACCATATAACGATTCGAACATATGAACATTCGACCATATAACTATTCGATCATATGAACATTCGACCATATAAAGATTCGATCATATGAAAAATATCGGTTCATATGAACAGTCAATTACCATTCAGAATGAAGTTTGCAGGCTACTTCATACGATATACGAGTGGGGAATCTGTACCTGTTCCTAGCTTTATTTGCGAAGACCATGAACTTTTTCAGGAATTCAATGGATTGCGAGGTTTGTATAACGGGAGCAGTAGAACAACTTTTTCAGGAACTCAAGATTTGCATTTTTGGTGATGCCATCTTCTTCCAGATACGCCACCAGGGACTTACCCTCTGTGAGAAAAATGCAAGATTCCGATCTCCAGTTTCTGATTTCGTTCATATTCCCAGGGGCATTGACTTAACTTCAATTGTTTCATATCAGCTACAAATCCTACTGCAAACTAATTACCTCTGAGATTGATCCAGGCCATCAACAATGGAAGCATCTGTAAAGATCTGCATTTTATGATGCCCTCTAGACTGAATAGTACGTGTCGCTTCTTATTTGGAAATATGATTTCCTTCACTCTTCTTGGCTTTAGTGTTCAGTTGATTGTAAAACTTGATTCCAGATTTCTTAAGCGTTTTGGAAGGGTTTCATCTGACACTTCTAAACGATTTCCTAGCATCAATAGAGAATATTTCATTTCAAATAACACTTGCTTGTTTCCAGAAGTCTGCGTTTGTTTTCCACTGACTTTCACCTTTTTCCCACCGAACATTCTCCCGAAGTCTTAAATACTTTTTATAGCCTTTGGGGTCTTCTGCTAGCTAGCCACAAAGAATTGGTCTATAATGTCGCACTCAAGATATACTGTTTCTATCGGTTCAAACTCACCTGTTCTCTGTCTATCTTGATAAACTTTGGTTTACAGACCTACTTCTGCTACGTAGCAAACACGTGCCTTCACAGTTGACATGTAGAGAGCTCTCAAAGTTTACAGACTGCATTGCCGTTCAAGTTTCACAAAGGCACTAAGATTTCTAAATTTTTCCTCATTTTGGCACAGGCGTGGTCAATTTGTTTTCTAAAAAGTAGCCCTATGTCGAAGATAACCCAGACAAATTTAATTTCACTCTTGCTTTTAAATGAGGTACATTTTCACTGTCATCTGTTTGTCTTTATCAACGTTAGAGAACAGGCGACATTCTGTTTTGTTAGGATTCAGCTTAATCTTACATTTCTTAGCCCATTCTTTAATTTTGTCAAGCTCTTGTTGAGGATACTTCGACAAGTAATCCACATAGCAACATCTTCTTCAAAGCCACTGTACAATACTACCTCCACAATAAAATCTTTGATTCTTTTCATGTAGAGATTAAACAGGATTGGTGGAGACCGATTTTATGTAACATTTTTAGTGAGACCTAGAATAAATATCCTACTAAAGCTTCAGGAACAAGGGATATTTGTATAAAATGAAACAACATCTAAAGTGAATAGATAAATATGTTTCGGAACCGTAAAATACAAACTATCAATAACAAAATGGTCCGTAGATTTTTGGGTAAAAGGTTGAAGAAAGAAATTTATAAAACTGGCTGTAGAAGAAAACTCAGTTCACACTCTGCCACAATTGGTCTCTTGGGAGGAATAACAAAGGGAACAGTCCAGGTATCTTTCGGCTTACGGATTTTTGGCAAAATGTAAAAAATGCGAACACAATAGTACGTTAGCGATTAAACTCAGATTTAGAAATACATCCGAAGTTAACTAAATCTTTGTAAATACCTATAAGAGTTTGAAAAGTAAATTTATGATTCGGAGAATTGATACTTTTATAGAAAATGTTATTATTGAGTTGTCTTTCGACTTCTAAAATATATTTTTTGCGACTCATTATGACCCAGACAGAGCCCTCGTTCGCTGGTTTAATTACAATATCTTTCCTGTTTCAGAAAGGTTCTAAGGAACTACAAATCAGAAATTAATGATTTTTTTATATATCGATTTTCATTACTAATTTCTAATAGATCTCCAGAGTAAATTTGAATTCAATTTTATAAATTATAGTTTTTGGCTTTCTATGACGTCATCGATCCTAGTTCGGTCACCTATCGACTTATTTCTGAAAAATAATTTACTCTTATTGAACATTCCAAGGTACCTACGTATAACCAAATTTCAAGTGCATGGAAAAAGAGAGTTCACGAGTACAGTTCTGGGAACAAATTAAGTGGGATAGTTTTACTTTTTTGAAAAAAGGCAAGGGGTCTAAATTCAGACTTGTCCCCTTAAAAATTATAGCTGCTCAGGTGTGGTCTACATTTAAAAAAAATTAGATTTTTAGGTATTTTTCTTATGCGTCCAATGTTAAAACCAGAACAGTAGAGAAGAAAAAAACACTTTTTTTAAAGGAAAGGTACGAATTGATAGGTAATGAATGATCACAGCGCAAAAGTACGACAATAAAACATTGGGTAAGCCATTTTAAGTTGAAAGTACTAAAAATAAATAATATGTAGTGATAAACTAATGCCTACATAAAAAGTGATCTTTTCATGCTGCGTTGTCGAAGTTGTACGAACTAAAATGAAATTATAAAATTAAAGTGGTAAACTCTGATTTGAAATACAAAACCACTCGAAACACTTACAAGTAGCTTCTATTATCACCCTCACTCTTTATGTGTGTATTGGTTTATCTGTGTATGTATGTTTACCTTTTACCATTTCAAAAAAGTACTAAATTGGTTAATACAAACCCTTGTTTACGTAGTTTTTAAGTTGTGATCATTAATTACCTATCAATCGATGCATTTCCTTTAAACGATTTGATATTTTCAATCTTAAATAGGCCAGTTTTGTAATTAATTGCTTTATGACATTTTTATTTAATTTTTTAATCACCTTATAACGTGAACAACTTCACTTTAGAATAGGTGAATCATCAAATGTTATCATAATGATATTTCAATCATAATATTTTAATCTTGAACTTTCAAACGTTCTAGCTTACCCAAACAAACTTGTTTGTATATATAAAAAGTAGATTTATAATTACCCATTTCTGCAGCTTAATAATTGTTCAAATATATAAATCTCTTTCTTTTTTATGCCAGCAGATATTAGCAGCAATTGTTTCTAAGATGTGATTTAACACTAAACTATCACAAAGCTGAGTCAGCCCTGCTATATTGATCAAATTCCAAGAGGCTTAAATGATCATAAGGCACAGACAATCGTATGGACAAACTAATGTGTATCTTATAGCAACCAGATCTTTAAATTGATCACCACGATTTTCGTTATGAATAGAAAGAACACTACGTGTGTTATACATGATTGTATCGCGTCACTATAAAGGGCTTCTTACGATATGATACATTTTACATTGTTTGTGCTACTGCTTAAGCCCCTTATTTTAAAACAACTTGGTTAAATAGGTTGAGCAGTTATTAATCTATCGGCTTTCAAAGTTCCAAATAAGTTGTTTTGCTTCTTGTTTATTAGGTCAGGATTTATTTTGCTGTAGTGAGCTTGGTTTAGTTGTTATTGATTGTTTCTACTTCAATCTGAAGATGTGGAGATTTACAAAAAGCTTTGTTGTTAATTGTGATCCACTTTTTTTTTTACTAAAGCCAGCTTTTCTGTTTTATCTTTTATTATGCTTCGTCTGCAATTTCATCTACTTCTTCTTGATTCTTAAAATCGACATATCCCGATACACATCCCAATCCGTAAATATACGCAATATTTTTATCATATTTTACGTATCCAGATACGAAATTTTCCGTAAATATTTTTACACATTAATTACACCCCAATAATTCTTTGTTGTTCAATGTTGATGCTTTAAAATGATCATTGGGGTTTTCAAAAGATAACGTATTAGAATTATATGGAACACATTTAGAAAAGGTAAATGGTTTGCGAGCATGCAAAAATAACATCTTAATATCATTTTAGATACTATCATTGTAATATATTTAGTCTTATTAACTTTTAGACAAAATTTCATTCTACAATATAACAATTGCCGATTCATGTCTCTCAACAACTGAATGCTCTCGTGAACCTCAATGTGGCATTCTTGGAAGCTGTTGTGCAGATTATGCCAATAATTCTTTAACTGAAATCCATCAGCATCGGTCTCTCGTAGTTTGCAAGAAAATGATTACCCAAGTGAATGAAGATGTAAACGAAACCAAAACAGATATCTTTGCTCTTATTTCAAAGTGTCCCTTACAAACCAATTCAAACAGCTCAATACAAGATCAATGTGAATCTCCATCACCAATCAATGTGAAGCACAACACGATGGTCATGAACAATGAAACTTTGCAACTGTATGCCAATTATTATTGCGCTCTCTGTAATAATGATGCTCAGGTATTTGAATTAAAGAACGTTCGACATTGTGATTTAGAATTACAAAACCAGTTATCAGGAAATAAGTTAAGGCATAATGAAAAAATCTCTCTTTACTTTCGAAAATGTTTACCAATACTGAACAAATTAGTAGTCGAATTAAATCCAAATTTCAAAATAAATGGTGATAACAAAATACCGCGATGTTTTGTAGAAGAAAACGTTTTTAATGAATCAAATAAATTGCCTGCACTTGATGGAAGTGAAACGAATCTTTGGAAAATGTTATGTCGAATAATAGGGCCTCAAACAAAGAAATGTAAGTCTGGTGGAGGTGGTGGCAAACCCTCCTATGTAGGAAATAAATTTTGTGCCCAGCTTCTAAACATTCAATGTAACATGTGTATATATTTCTTTGGTCATGTTCCTAATATAAATTTGCCATTCTTTGCAGTAATGATTGATTTTAGAAGACCCGAAGATGACGTATTTGTAACTAGTAAAAGTGTACAAAATCTCGCTAGTATTTGTCATTCCACAAATCCTAAAGTTCTTCGTGTAGGTAAAGTGTCACTTTGTCATATAAGTAGTTGTGACACAAATGAGGTATTTTATGAACATTATGACAACTGTGTTAAGTATGACAACTATTTGGTGACGATAGAAATTTCTGTTCCTCAACTGTCTGACTTTTTCGATATCTGTAATAAAACACAAAACAACTGGCAATACATTTCAAAATATTTTTCCTCTTTACCGGATTTGTGCCGGCCATTTGAAAAGTGGTTAGATACAGAAAAAGAAAGAATCCATTTTGTAAACAATACAAAAATTATTCTATCTAAATCTGAAAACCAAAATTGGATACAAGAAATTAGATTTCAAGTAAATAAAAACATGTCCTGGAAGAATGACCTTGAATTATATACAACACAGTTTGGCAAAAGTACCCATTTTTACAATCAATCAAATTATTTTGTAATAAACATTAATTTAACATATTCATTTCGAAACAGATTTAACCAACTGGTGTATAGAATTGGCTATCTGAAAATAAAAACATTAAATACTCAAATAATTGAACAAAATTGTTCTGTTGATATTTACAAAAATATTTCCATTATTCAAAATAAAGAACAGTTTATAAAAGCCATAAAAAAGCGAACTAATTCAGAAATCAATGTTCGAAACAATTACATTTATGTTAGATGTCAGATGTTAGCATCATCAGGTATTTCTCTTTATCCCAATATCAACACTTTGAATAATTTAATAACAACTCCTTTATCAATATTAACTCTTACGATTACTGCAATAACCTATGCCGGTTTCAAGGAGTAAAGAACACTGCCAGGAATATGCACTCTTCAGTTAGTGGTCAATCTTCTTTTCAGTAACATTCTCTTCTTAACTCTTGGATTGGTTGGCCGTTTTCGAATGGGAGATACTGGATGCAAATGCGAGCCATTTTCAATCATTTTACTGTACTCTGCACTTTCACATGGTCTGCTATTCTTTCTTTTTTGACAAAGAAAACATTTTCATCGTCAGGAATAAACAATGATCTAAATGAAATAAATCGCAAAATCATATTAATTGTTTGATCCATTATGTTTTGTTCTTGTATTCATTATTAGTAACATTTGTGTTGGAAAATGCATTGGAAGACTTGAGTTAGATTATTTAAATGGCAATGTTTGTTGGTTCTCTCGGAGTTCAATTCTCATTGGGATGATAATTCCAGCAAGTTTGCTTCTTTGTTGGACTCTAGTGTGTTTTATTTGGCTACAGGTTTAATTAGAAACAGCAAATTGGTAGTTTTGGTGACAGTCAAACTAGGATTTCTTCTAGGATTAGATTGGATTTTCCCTTCAATAAATATATTTATACAATCTCCTGGGTTTGACATATTTGCTAATCTCATTATTGCAATTCAAGGATTGGTTATTGCTATTGCGTTTCTCTGTAATAAACGAGTTTTTAATCTTTATAAAAAGCTATTTGCAAAATAGACAATATATCATATTTTTATTGGAATATTAATATTCTGAAGCTTTTATCACCACCCTTAAAACATACATCACTATTATATATAATAATTCTATGCAATTCAAATCACTTTAAACTAAAAATAATTTCATAGCATCACTAGCATACTTGATATCCTAGTAAATTATTTTATTTATGATATTGTCATATACCATTCTTTCTGAGTCGTAAATTATACCTAACTATCACACGGCTATTGACACATATTTCTGTTGGTCTAACTCTTGTAATGACGTTTTCAGTTAAAAGGAAAACGAATATACAGCTATTCCATTATTGATACCAATTTAAAAAAAATCTAAATCGTAAACATAGACATAAAATAAAACTAACAAACTACATAGTGCTTTATCGTTTTCAAAGAAAAGTTAAAGTATCAGTATACTTTTATAATTCCCGCGATAGATTCTATTGTAAATAAAATGGCCTTTGGCCTTAAAAGTTTTCTACATACCAGATAATAAAAATAGGTAGAGAATTTTGTGAATTTAATCATTGTCAATCTTTGCGCTATTGCTCATTTTACTTTCTTTTGTGTGACTTTATGCAACTTTGTAGTTGAATTTAAATGATGCTAACAGTAAAACCAAGACCCCCCTTTCCAGCGGCGCCTATTTCATCATTTATGGTTATTACACTATGTATTATTTTTGGTGTCTATAGATTCTCTTTTAACAATGCAAACTTTCAGTGCAGATGAGAATGTACACAGTACCCATGATCGATTTGTTATTACCATAGAAGTATGTAGTAGTCATAATGGTAACTTTGTGTCTTATAACATTTCGCTTTATTGTCACTAGATAATTTGTTTCATTTAATTACAACACTTATCATTTACCAATGTACCAATGGTGTCTTATCTCTGTTTCATTTTTAGTTGCTTATGGTTACACATTTTAACATAACCAAAGTAAATTAACATCGGTTGGGAAAAGCCGAAATAATGTTAACAGATAGTTTACCTCGAATTTATTTTTCTCTAACTCTTACGGAATTCATGCTTAAATAAACTTATGGGCACGTATATTTCACTGTAATTAACGTACGATTTGGCAAAGAAGAGAATGACCATTTTAAATTTTAATGCATTCTAGTCACAAAGCCTAAAAAAACATTCCGAATCTATAGGCCATGTGATACCTAAATAACACCGAACCCCCCTTCACAAATTCTGGCTACGTCACTGCATCTGTTTGTGTTTTATATATTTTAAAGTAACTGCTAAACATTTGTTTCATTTATAAATCGATGTATGTTGTGTTTTAATTCTATAAAAAGTACGTATTTACTTATAACATTTTATACAGACTCTATAATTTGTACATTGTTTAACGTATTTAATTAAAAGTGGTATCTTTTGTATTTTATGTTATGTGAAACAAACGGGCATCTATTCATACCAACAAATATTAAACGAACAGTATTCATATGCGTATTGAAATTAACATATAGATGATGGAAGATGAAAGATCATATCTTAGACATTGTTTGTGAGAGCAACTATGCAACAATATTGCATTGGCATATAGATTCTGCGGTCACACAATGTTTATTCCTGTTGCTGCAAAATGTCGGTGGAAATAATTGTTTCAATTCAATGAAAATTTACACTTTTACTTAATTAGTCATCCAAATTAACCTAAAGTTTTGAATATTCCAATAATTGGATACTTTTAGAAAAATTTTATGGCATATTAAGACATAAGGTAGAGTTAATTTGAAGTGACTGCAGAAACTTTATTTAACATTTTGTGAAACCAAAATTTGCTTTTGCGTGCTATATTCTCGTATATGTATGACCAGAAATAGTTTGGCAACATGGGTAGCTAGAGGAGGAGGTAGGTATCATCTCTCTTGACATCTTCAAGAAAACTATGAATACTGTGCGGTCGAAAATTGAAAAGATCGTTTCTCAGATTATTACTGACAAACTATGAATCTATCATTTTTGGTCACTAAATTCACTATACCTATATATTATGTCTCACCTTGTGCTAATGAAAACAACCAGACCTCTTGGACTCGATAATTACTAAAACCCACAGTTCTCACAGATTTCTATCAATTTTGCTACAACAATAGGCTAAAAACAATCTTTTCATAATAAATAGTAAAATGACTACCAATGCTTAATTTTGCACTCAATACAATAAATTATTTTACACAACTTTCATTATTTTGATTTCCCTAGAAATTGGTAAGAAAATGCTTAAAAAATAGATAAGAGTGGCATTTAGAATGATATATGTATGTAAACACATAGATCTATTAAAAATAAAAATTTTGTTTCAGGAAATAAATTAGAAAGCAAAACATACCGTTTTCTTTATTTTCAATTAAAAAAACAAATTAATCGTACATTGAAATTTAATTAAATAATTAGTTAAAAAATAGAAATATAAAAGATATTAATTGTTCAGTGAATAAAATAACATGGAAATAATTAGATTTCATGGTTTAATTCTGTTTTTTTATAAACATATAAAACATTGTTCTGCAAAATTAAGTTTAGATGGAGTAACATTGAATAATTCAAATAGTGGTACAGCTTTGAAGTTACACGAATGAAATGTCTATTACAATTTATTATATGCTGGGTTATTAGCTTGTTGTCTATGTAAACGTATGCGTTGTCTAAATGGCACAGTAGTTCGTCCAATATAAAGTTTTAAACATCCATTACAAATTAAACAAATATAATGTTCATATTCCTGTTAGGTAATATTACAGGTCTGTTAGGTACAGTAATCGTTGAACCTCCAATGATTATAGGACCTATTTTACAACGAGATTCTTTACATTTATAAAAATCCTTGATCTTTTACATTTTACACAGTTAAAAATATTGTTACTAGATTTATAGGATGAGCATACATTTTTGTTATACACTATATATTTCTCGTACTGGGATAATGAGCGAGAGAGATAATAGATTCGCTAATTTATATAAAGTATTTTTACTATTATTGTTATATTGAAAGATTACAAGATATGACTTTGTAGTCTTAAAATTTGTACAATAAAAGTTACTTATGGCATCATCAATAAGTTTGATTGGACACTTGGCATTTAGAAGTTTCTGTTTGAGAATGTTAAGTTGGTATTTTTGTCTGTGAGTATCACTCACTATGATATTCCTATAGGACGTATCAACGCAATATGACGGTCAATAGCAAATCCTAATTTTGATCAAAATAAGAAATCCTGAGAAAGTCTAGAGATGTCCCAATCATTTAGGAAAGCTAACGTTTAGGTTCCTAAACCCAGTCAATACCTACAACGCAAATGTTGTTCTTCAAAAAATCGTTTTTTTTACAATACAAACAAACAAATGTCCAAAAACCATAAAAAACACTCTCTCACTTGAATTGAATTATTTGATTCTAACCAGCTTGGCAACATATTTTCCTAGTTTGATGTTAAAAATAAAATTAATTTAGTTATCAATAAATTCTGTACTGCAAATAGGAAAACATGTAAAAAAAGTTCTCAAAGTTTAATATCAATAGAATGAAACAAACATGAGAGGGTGTATTTACGAAATACTTTAAACTATGCCTAAATTCACAAATTTCACTCTCCATTGCGTTCCATAATCTCTTTTCGTAATTTTCAGTTTTTCGATTATCCAAATGTTTAGTCTCTCATCTCTCTCCCATTCCAGTTTCGTTTTCCAATTCTCACTTAAAATACAGTCATCTTATAGATATTGTTGTATCCAGAACTGTAAAATACATTTGACCCCTATGTATAGTATTAGCTAAATAATTACTTTTATATCACTGTATTTCTGAAAAGCAGAAATCTAATATATATATATATATATATATATATATATATATATATAAATAAGTTGTATAAAAAACCCAAACTTTGAACTGTAGAAAATAAAATAAAATAAAATTGTGTAAAAACGCG
>JAUYWI010059168.1:0-16216 GCA_034780595.1 Parotoplana pacifica | reverse complement strand
CTCAGTCTAGCCTGATATTCATTGACCACCCTTCATTGACATTCCTTTTGATCGCTACGGTCATTACCTCATATCTGGTACCAATATCCGGACTTGGCTTCCCCATGGCTCTGTTTGCTGACTTGTCGGCCATCTCATTTCTGATCACACCGCAGTGTGCTGCAACGTATTGGATGGTGATCTTCCTCTTAATACTGCTCTCCATAAGTGATCGCCACAGTTCCGCTTGCATCCTATTGTTCAGATTGAGTAGACCACTTTCCAATGCTTTGATGGTGGATTGGGAATCTATGCAGATAAGGAGGCTCTCCCGTTTCCCAACATTGTTGCTTTCGTTAATGGCTTGGATGCCGGCTTTCATTGATGCTATTTCTGCTTTGCAGGATGAAGCTTGAAACCCTGCTTTAGCCATGGTTTCGATGGTTAACTCTTCTTCTCTAAATATGAGGGTGGCACACGCGCCTTTTTCTTCTATAAAGGACCCATCCGACCACATTTTCAGGTCGTGGCTACCTCTTCTCCTGATGGTATCGAGCGTAATTTCCTTCCTTTGCTGTTTGTTCTCATCTGTCTCTTCTCTTTTGATATTTTCGGGTATATATGGATGTTGTCTATGCTTCTTTGACATTCCCAAGGGGCATAAGGGAACACCATGAGAATTGACTCTTTCTCATAATTATTCTTGAGATTCTTGATGGTCATTTCTGGTCCAATTTGTCCCACTTCTTTTTTTCTCAAGGCGTTGTTTTGAAATTTCCTGTATTGCGATATCTCTGAGAGAGTCTTCATCAGGCATTCTAGCCATACGTTCCAATCTTTTGACAGCTACAACCTAAAATTTGTTATGTATAGGGATTAGATCCGCCTCAAACAACAGTGACTCAATTTTCGTGGCTTGCACACACCCTGTTATGACTCTGGTTGCACTATTTTGTAGTCTCAAGTTTCTGCAGGTTAGATTTGGAGATGAGGTTTCTGCAAATATCTGCACCATACCCTAAAACACTCATGCTGTACCCCACATACAGAAGTTTCAGGAGGTTGCTTTGGCTACCTTATTTCGTGTTGCAAGGGTTCTCAGTTGGATGATTCTTCTATTGGCCTCAGTAGTAACCTTAACATGTTGTTTAAATGTAATCCGCTTGTGCAGTATGATTCCAAATAGCTTACCCTTTCCTTTGTACTCAATACTCCTCTCTGCGATGGTTACTTTGTGTCTCCTCCTATCCCCTGACCAGTTGGAGAACAGAATAGCCTCGCATTTCTCCTGGACTGTTTATATGCTGTACTCCTTGCACCATTTTTCGATAGTGTAAAGTCCCTTCTGTATAGGCTTGCTAGCTTTATCCGATTCAATCACTATGCTCATCAGCAAAAACGGATTTGAGGTCATCGATACTTTCAAGTTCTTTGGCCAGCGTATCAATATTGCGAGCAAACAGCGCAGGCCCAGTAACTGAGCCCTAAGGGACACTCGCCGAGAACTTACGAGATCTGGAGAATTGGTTCCCTAATTTACAGGTTTCTTTGCGATCAGTGAGGAAACTGTGAACCCATTTGCAGATCCTACCTGGGATTCTCATCTTTACAAGAACATTTAGTCTGTTGTGCATCTTTTGCTCCTAAAACTTGATTGGTTGTACGATAACGTTTTGTTGCTCTTCAAATCAAATACCATTCTTTCCATGAGTTTGGCTAGACACGATATAATAGTTACAGGCCTGAAAGATTCAAATTTACTGGCATCCTTGCCTGATTTGGGGATAAGTATAATGATTCCGGAGTAAGTATGGGGTCTATAGGGGCAATTAGTAGGTGGTATCTATATTCTCAATGAAGATGGTTCGGATTATAACTACTCTATCCAGCTACAGAGCTGAAATTACTGCCCTCCAAAGTGCACTCAACACCAATCCTCCCACTACCTCCAAGAGGAACCGTATTCATACTTATCTGCACTGACTCTCCCAGTTTGCCATCCCTCGCCTCAAATCCAAGAACCAAAATAATCAGATTTGTGAACACATCCACAGTTTCCTATTCCAACTAAATTTCAAAGGCTTCGAAAATATTCAGTGGATCCCAGCTCACACTGGAATCGTAAGCAATGAAAAGGTTGACCTTCTGACCAAAGCGGGCTCTAACCAATATCAAACAAACAACCCTTGTGATTTTTCTACAGCCAAGGCAGTCATTCATCTTTACACCAGGAGTCTCTATGGACCTCCGAATGCAAGGAAGCTGCAGCGAAAAAGATAACAGCTCTATTCAATGGCATTACAACGTCACAAATGGAAAATTTCCTAGGCATGGCTGTCTCCTCGACAAAGAAACCCAGGTCACCATCAAACCGGCTTACCTTCACAGAAAAGGCAAGCGATAATCCCTATCTGCCCTAAATGTAAAGCAGATAATTGCGATATTGCCCACATGTTCGATTGTCCATCCCTTTACCATCATAGAATTTCCAAGGATATCTCTCCTGCTAGGCTCATCTATGACTCGGGTGGAGTTGTCTCCTACGTGGAACTTTTTGGCCAATAGGCCTTACATTCAGTGGGTGGAAGAAGCTGATATAGATTAAAAATTATAGATCATATTAAATTTTATTTTACAATAATACACGTTTTTGAAAGGTATGTACATATTATTGAATAGTGGTTTAAAGAATATTTGATATATGTGTTACTTTTATACTATTATAATTGCTATTTCTTTGTATCAATTCACTTTCAATCCACTTTACCCTATGGGCTGATAATTTAGAACAAATTTTAAATGATACTCATAACAAACTTTCTACATAATTAAAGGAATACAGTATTCTAAATACTATAACAGACCCTATTTTTATAATGAATTCAGCGATCATAAAGAAGTTGTTGATGCTTCTGAGGGATCTGTCGGTTACTTTGCAAAACCAATCCCTTGATCTACAAAAGCTCTTGATGACATCCAAGTAATAGTTGACACAACACGGAAATCGTGGAGAACGGACAATATTTTGTTAGCTGGAACCATTTACAGCAAGCTGGAGACTGATGAAAATGCACATATCCTTCCACAAAACAACATTTCCATGAATTTCAGTCAATAAAAGATTCTGTATCGCTGTACTCCAGTTTGCTTGAAAATGAAAGAACGGATCATCTAGCATTATTTGAAGTAGAATATGATCGCTGGTAGATAAAGTGGAAGGCAGTGGAACTCGAAATGAGGCCTAAAACAATCCGAATATCTACCGGTTGCTAAAAATATTTCTCACCAAACCTATTTTAAATTCCACATTTGAGAGATCATTCAGTTCGATTCCCTTGCTCAAAACGTATTTGAAATCTACGATGGGATCCAGCAGATTAAATGGTCTAGCAATGCTTGCATTTCACAAGGACATGCCCCATAACTACTCTACAGTGATCGATAATTGATAATTTATTAACATCTATGTCATGTGTATTTGCTGATGAATAATGTCTAGATACATTTTGCTTGTTAAATTTAAACATAATTTTTAAGTTACCCTTTACTACATTTACAGTTTTAGTATTAATGTATGTACCTACATACTCACCTATTCGCTTCTTGCTTTCTGCTCAAATTTTCAAATCTATTTGATTTTCCCAAACCGATTTCTTATATTTCGTTTTATTTTATATTACTTATGTTGACCTATTTTTCAATAGATAACATAACATTTTTGTATATAGTACCTAATTAGATAACAAATATTTAATTGTTTAATACATTATATTAAAATCTTTGAGAAATTATTGTATACCAAAATATTAATCATGTATTAAAATAATAAATGCAAAATAACATTCTGCTCACTAGACGGTTTCATACAAACAGCTCTATCTGTATATCAATGAAAATGAATACTTCAAAATTTATAAATAAATAATAGTTATCTACAATAAAACGTATAATTCGTTTAATTTTAAACCCTGTGTTGTCGGAAATTTAGCTATTGTACTCCCCACCCCCTTGAAATTTTCTGGCTACACGCCTATGTACTTTAATAGGTATGTTCTTACTATGTAGATTTTGGTTTGTATTACAGGCGCTAAAGTTAGGTTCATGAAATGGTTATTTTGGTCAACTCAAATGCTTTACACAATAGAAAGAAGCTGATTTGATTGAAATTATTTGAAAAATCAGATATTCACCACTATAAAATCAGCTGGGAAAGACAACTTTTCGATCAGTCTATCTACAGTTGTTAGTTAACCTTCGAAGACTCAGTCGACTGCCAGACTAATCCCAGAAAACTCGCCAGCAGTGGTATTCCGTAATACTTTGGCCGATGTACCTACTGTTTATACGTAGACATTATGTTGATGGCCGTCAGATGATAGAGGAAAATCGATCTTCACTATCTAAAAATGGGACTCTGTAAACCTGGTTTAGTTATTTTCCTTGCTATTCAGTTGTGAGATACATACTCATAGTTTTGATATATAGATTATCAGTTATTAGAATACAATTTAGACTGTTTTTTTTAGAATTGAATTAGTATTCATTCTCTCGAACAGAAATAGCGCCAATCTTGCCAATACAGTTATTAAATCCTTTCAAACATTAATTAATTAATAGTAAAAATATTATCTGTTCATAAAAATGAATGAACGTTTGTTAGAATCCGATGAATCTAGTGTTGGAAGCACATATGAACACCATCTTACACCAAACTATCATCAACTAACTTCTGTTCAAAGTTCACCCACACTTAGATTATCACCAAAATTGGCTGCTGGAATTAGACGTATCTTTGGAAAAAATAGCCCGGTAAGATTACCTTTCTGTTTTTTAGTTCTAAAATATTTGAATCTACTCATAATCGGATATCTATCATAGTTTTCCTTGTTACAATGAAAAAATAGTTCAGTCAATACTTATAGACTAAAATCTTTGTCGCACCACCCACCCCCCCCTACAGAAAAAATGGCAAAAAACAGTTATAATCTCTTTTCTTTAATATTATACAATTCATTGTTCCTATTTAACATTTGCTTAGTTTCACTTAAATACAAGTACCTACTTCTTATACATACATGTTCAACTTTTTCAAATATATTTATTGATTTAAATATACTTATATGAGGTGCCTGCTTGTTAAGTTTTGTAAACCCATGAAGTTACTGTGAAGTTAAACAATTTGTGAATTGGATATATAATATCACTGATTTAATTTGCTACAACTATTTTCTAGAAATTATGAACAACCTGCAGAAAATGGTAAGTATCTACTTACAAAATTAAGATAAATTTTAGTAAAATAAATTTTCCTTCAGCTGCCAATAAAATATCTAATTAAAAATGTTTCTTGATAATGGAAACAAGATTTTAGATAAAGATTCAAATGTTGAGTTTAGATACCGCACAGAACAATTTATGCAAATTAACTGAAATCATTTTATTTGCTTGATATTATTTGAGAATGTTGTTACGCTCAACGTTTTGTTTTATACATAATGTAAATTTTTAGTTGAAACACTACCAGGTTAAAGTCAGATATTCTAAAATTATATAAAAAAGAAAAGCCGACTGCGAAGGTAAAATTGTATTGCAAATTTAGACCTTTTCGTCAGATTCTGCCACATCAGTAACCACTTTAGATTGTCTTTTAATTTTATTGTGTTTGTTGTTTGTGATCAGTTGTAAACGGTTACTGATGATGGTAGGATCTGCCGAAAATTTTCTAACTTTGTAATACAATTTTATCTTTGCAGCCGGCTTTCATTTTTATTTTATTTTATGCTGTGTAAGCTTTTCTCCTGTTTTTCAGTTAGATAATCCTTTACCTAAATAGAAATTGGTAACTTGGAAGATTCATAATCAGATTTTAATTTTTAGTTAGTAGCCGATGAATACCCAATATTACTATTTTATAAACCTGGTCAATGTAACTGCCTATAGCCTGTTACAACTGTTAGGGAGGTGTATATTCAAGCTTGCAGTCTAACTTAAGGTATCAAGGGTACCACGGAGAGAGGAGTACTTTGAACGATACCACACTGCTCGATTATGATCCCTAGACGATTTTTATGTATGGACCGTCCAAGCAGAACTGACTCTGTGGCATTGAGAATATGAGACTGGTATGACATTGGTCGTGATCTTAATCGTGAATTTGAATATCATAATAATTTGATTTTGAGCTAGGGATAAAGTAAAGAACTGAACAAGCGGCTTGGTCACATGGGATGAGTTTAGTTTAAGTATGAATTCTATAGTCTGCGAAGTTTGGCTCCCTTATCGATTCTTTTTAAATTATCGGCCACTCTTTCCAAGGTACCTATGAAAATTACCGCCCAATCGATGCACGGGAAGTATGATATTTTAGTAGTGACCAAGAGATTATTTTTTCCGGTTAAGCATGACAGGAAGTTGTACCAATATTTAAGGGTGGCCACCCATAAGTATCTTTGGTTTGCACCCTATGAAGAAAAATCAATATTTCACATATTATTCTCTGGCTCAAAAACGATAACTTTGATTATGCTGAAATTTTACAACATTGTCACAAGTGAAGATCCGGAGTTTTTTATCTAATTTTTTTATTGCCCCAACCAAGGTCACTTGGTGGGCCCTCAAAGTAGGTCACTGTGGTCCAAAACTTCCAAATTTAAAAAAAGTCAATTCGGAAGTAAAATTTTACACAATGGTTTATATTTGGATTATATGTTAGAAACTCTTCATTGTTAAACGTATAGTACGCAGGCGGGCACCCAGAAGTTTCTAAAGGGATGGGTGTTTTGTAGGGGGACGTCACAAAATTGTGAAAGTAAAAAGCTCGAATTTCACCGAAAATTACACATACATATATACAATCATATTTATTTAAAGGGCTATACACTTATATTGACATATGTACAAATATTACTACAATAAAGTGTTGCAAGTTATCGATGTTAGTCATCGGACAAAAATTCCATCTGTAATCTTCTTGGTTTATGGATACAAAACTTTCGAAGAACTTGTGATCTGTCGATCTTCATGTCCCTGTGAATCTGAAGTAGTGCGATAGCTGAAAAATTCAAAGATAAATTAATGTGTTTGACTACTTGTTTGATGAATTACAGAAGAGGAATATATGTTCAAATTCTTTATGTTGTAATTCTGCACTCCACTGGAAAAAAGACGCATATCAAATTTTCAAACTTTGAGAAACTTGAAAAATCTGATAATTGACCGTTTGTTCATATTTTTTGGAAAATGATCGAAATTTGACGTATATATGAAGTTCACTCTGATAATTTTACACCTTATTGTTTTGAAACGATTTTTTATTGTCTAAAATATATAATATCCAATAATTCCGAAAGACGCATATGTTTATAATTTCTTTTTCAATTGCATTTACTTACATTTTCGTTTTGGCTAAAAGACGCATATCGAACAGTATACTTCCTTTTTCCATTGCATAGGTAACTAGCCTGATATATGTATATACGTTTTTTCCTATTGAACGGCTACGTATTTTGTAATTTTTAACTAACAGGGCATCTGGAAATCCTATTATGAAAAAAATTATTTTTGAAAATTTGAATTGCGTCTTTTTACCAGTGGACGGCAGAATTGTGGTCTTTGCAGCTACACAAATTAAATGCTTCGTTAGTACTTTTGTGATTAGTATATTAACCTATTTAACATTTTATTAAAAAAACAATTAATCATACTTACCAGTCAATCGATCCTTCGAAGATATGTTTTCAGCAATTTCAATCTACTGTTTGAACACTCATTTTCGTACGTTGTCACAGGAAAGACATCGGGATCGCAGTGCTTCAGTGATTCCTGTAGAGATGTTGTTGGAGACACGGCTTTCTTCCATTTCGCTTGCCAAGTTACCAATTCTACATCAAATGTTGATATCTTTTCACAAAGCATACACGGGAATGTCACGGTCTCCGCGTAATGCTAAACTTTGACGCCCAAGTAAAATGACTATTTCCAACAAGGACCTCATTACAACTTCATTCTTTTCCTTGTTCTTTAATTTGCAATCTATAGGTTCTGCAGACATTTCCATCATGCGCTTAAAGTGGGTTCACATGGTGATGCACTTGTGGTGGTATTTATTCTGTACATGTTGAGAGAAAATTTCTGTTGCTTAATGCCAATTAATCAGAGGCGTTGAAACTAATACCCACGTTTTTGGTCACCTGAGTTTTTGGTTGGTGATGATCAGAGTTGGTAGCTAGTTGGTGATGATCAGTGTTGGTAACTAGTTGGTGATGATCAGAGTGGGTAGCTAGTTGGTGATGATCAGAGTGGGTAGCTAGTTGGTGATGATCAAAGTGGGTAGCTGATTGGTGATGATCAGAGTGGGTAGCTGATTGGTGATGATCAAAGTGGGTAGCTGATTGGTGATGATCAGAGTGGTTGGTGATAATCAGAGTGGGTAGCTGGTTGTTAATGATTAGAGAGGGTAGCTGATTGGTACACTTGCACTATCATCGTCTATAATTATATTCAGCGTTGTAATGCCTTTTTCTTGATTTTATTATGCCGACGCAAAATCTCTTCAATTTAAATAAACAATTTTTAATATCACTCATCGACTTTGTTTCCCAATCATAAGTAAACAGCAACACCAAAACTAGTAAAAATGTAATATTAAGCAAAGGGGGCGTTAATGCATCCAAAAAGGGGCGTCACCAGCAGAAGGGGGGTCGAACCCCCCCCCTTGGGTGCGTTAATGGTACATGTTTATAAACAAATACTGATTTTTGTTCACAGGGTGCAACCCAACATTCTATAACAAGGGACTGTCAACTTTAGGTTTTGTGTGCCACTAACTTTAGGCTGATTTCTAAAAGCCATTTTTATATATTTTGAAACTACTGAACCAATGACGTTTAAATTTTGAGCATTGATTTGAACTTAAAAGAAACATATTTTTAAAATTTCAAGATCATAAGTCACGTGACCTATAGTTTGGGACAGCTTAAAAGGCTGAAAACATCCATTTTGAATGGACTAGAACTGAACAATAATAAGAACTCTTGATCTTTAATGATTCAAAGTTAGGTCTCCTCGAATTTGACCTAAACAGTAGGGCCGACAATTGATTTTCACATTTAGGCTCATAATTCAGCATTTATGATAGATTTGAATATCATTTTTCAGAATTATATCACTGACGTTAAAAAAATTCTGCTAAAATATTTGTACTGTCTACAAACAGTTAGTAATTTATAAGAACAACTGTGCGCTCATATTCACCAGCAGCTTGGATAGCTCAGTGGGTAAGACACTCGCCTTACACGCCAGAGGGTCCGGATTTGAGCTTACCTACGACTGATGAGACCCAAAGAGATCGAAACCGGTCTCTTAGTGGTGAATGAAATTAATTTGTTATACTTTTATAACAGTTGTGGGAACACCAATTCAAATAATAAACTATTTTAGACTAACTAGAGCCATTTATATGTGAATAAATTCACTTAAAAATATCAATTTTTATGGACTTGCCCTGGATGGTGAACCTAATAGACCAACATCCATAAATGCGAAGCATCTTAATATTTTATTTTTAATGTCTTCCTAATTCTAAAGCTCAAATTTGAGCATAATAGGATGTTTCGAAAAAAAATCGATATATTTATCCATTTCTGCTACTGAATGCCCCTTGGACCGACATACAAAATTTGAAGTCAATCGGACAAACTTTAAATTGTGGGTCCTCTATGACGTCATCGGCCCTAGTACGGCCCCCTTATTGATTTTTTTCTAAACAATTGTTTACCCTGGAACATTACAAGGTACCTATTTACACAATTTCAGCTCAATCCACCCCCCCCCCCATTATCAGGTGTATATAGTGGGTTTGGGTTTTATCATAAAAAATGGCGTTTTAGATAATATTGTACATAAATTACTTTAGTATTGATGTGCATCTATGCGACAACATCCAGCAAGCGAAGGACAAATCTATGTAGTATAACTAAATACTATTTTTTAAAAGAATTAATATATGGGACGAGTTAGGGGCCGATGACGTTATCAGGTCCAAAAGTTAAAGTTTGTCCGATTTGCTTCTAATTTGGTGTGTATGTCCACCAAGCACTCAGTAACATCCAAAAATATTTTTTGAAAATATTGTTGACTGTCGATTAATAATATTTTCAAAAACTTTAGAGCAAATCGGACAAACTTTAATTTTTTAACCTGATGTTGTCATCGGCTTTTAGCTCTCTCTGTCCCAATATTGATTTTTTCAAACATTTTGACCTTTAGTTATACTAAATGTGTCTTTCATTTACTGGATGATCTCGTATGATGTGCAGCAACACTAAAGTAATTTTTGTACAATATTAACTAAAACGCCAT
The DNA here is from genome assembly GCA_034780595.1 of Parotoplana pacifica. NCBI lineage: Eukaryota > Metazoa > Platyhelminthes > Proseriata > Otoplanidae > Parotoplana > Parotoplana pacifica. Next base: position 5,878 of record JAUYWI010059168.1, on the reverse strand, counting down.
CATAAAGCTCATAATAAAATAGGGTTGTCAACGAAGGGTCTAAACGTTTTTGAGTACTTTACTTTTGTCAGGTGGTAAGAAAATACCCACATATTTACCAATTATAAATATTTAAACTAAAGAGTAATTACTTCTTTTAAATTAGGGCCATACATCGCCTTCAAAAGGGTGGAAAAGTTTTGATAACTGGAGTCATTCACACATCGGATTGATACAAGATTCAAAATCAAAAGATAGTATCAATGAGAATTCTTATCTTTTAAAACAGACTTCTAGTGAAGAACATGACAAAACAGTTCCAGAATCATCTGTGTGAGTTTAACATTATTATTTTAAACTATTTCTGCTCAAATTAAAGATCTTTGGCATTGCATTGAACAGAAGAAAATTCAAGTGATAACCTACGAGTATCTGTTTAATTAAATACCCACAATATCTCTAATGTTAGAAATAATTATGCACTAGAGAGAGAGAGATGATATTAGGTTTTAATAGTTAACAATTTATTAAAAAATTATCACGTTAGCGTCATAAATAAAACAACCTGTGTTAAGTAGCTGCTTACTTATCACTAAAGCCTGGTTTAGGGTATCTGGCGTTTTAATTCCCAGAAATTTTTGTATCTTTAGTTTGATTATGTTTATAAACATTTAATCTTATAATAGCTTATTTTCAAAGATCCAAATAAGATACCATTCAGAAAGCAAGAAAATTCTTTTTGAACTACCTAACTCACTTCATTAACATTGATAAAATTTACATTTTAAGGTTATCAGAGGTGTGGGGTAGTGCTTAGTTAGGACTGACTTATATTTCTCATTTTATATTTTCAGATTGATATTCGATGAACAAGAAAGAGAAAATAATGATGAACACCATGATGCCAAAGAACAAACAGGTGAACGTATCTACCAATCAAATTTAAAGGAAAGTTCCAACAAAAAACGATTCCCATTTTCCTTCACAATGCAGAAGCAAACTGCACCATTTCTTCCTGAGGTTGAAACAGTGTCAAATTCTGGTATGAAAACCCACCATTTTAAAATTATTTTCTTTTTTATAAAAGTAGAACAAACCTAGAATGCTGAATCTCTTCAGTTTTACTTGGAACACTCATATCCTGATATCTTGTAATGAATCATGAGCAGAAATTGTTTTTCAAAAGTTGAAATAGTGTAGTGGGAGGTACGAACTAGTGGTCAATGACATCATCAGGTCCTAAAACATTTTGTGACCATGACTTCATATTTGGTCTCTATGGTCAAAACAAGTCAGTGTTTTAGTTATCAATTAACTCAAGTACAAAACGCCATAGTTACTTGTTTTGAAAAATTCTTTCGGGTTTATGGATATACAGAATAAAATTGAAGTTATCCAGACAAGTCATCAGCACTAACTAGGCCCCTTTATCGAATTTCTCTAAAAATAATCATATAAAATTAAAACAAGAATATAAAAACGATTTTTTAGATATTTGTTTGAGAATTCAATGTCTATTTTTTTTACTGCCATGGCTATATAACAAGCTTGTTAAGTGAGTGCCTTATGAAGATTGTCACATTAAGACTACTTGTTAAAATCTGAAACCAATGGTTTTGAAGAATATTCTAAAAGTGAAAGATCTATGATAGACTTCATTTTCTTCTGGTAGACTTTCAATTTTTTAGAAACCTTTTCCTTATATAAAGCAATTGGAAGAATATTTTAAAAGTTAAAAGCCATCCAAAATAAAATGATTTGGATCTATCGCAGATCTTTACTTTTAGAATATTCTTCAAAACAATTAAATTTCAGATTTCAAATGCCTATTTCTTCCAAACAATTGTCTTAATGTGATCATTTTCAAAAAGCACTCACTTAACATGCAGTTAGAGCTGATGGGGTAGTTTTTTTGTTCATAAGTGTATATTTAGGATTGGTGAATGAATTAGAAAGGGGAACAAGCTAGAACAGACTGGGTTCTTCATTCACTGTCTAAACATCCATTCAGCTAGCATAATTTTAGAAAACCTCCGAAAGATACCCCAATTCATTAAATCATTGCATACCTACAGGGTGTTCCAAAATATTCCACAGTCCAAGATTCACAGTTTTACTTCCGAACCCATATAAGTTTCATTGTAGTGAAACAGATAAAAGACCAATGCAACTTGGATGAGAAACGCTTAACCTGAATCGCTCTTAGTCATTGATATTTGCAAAGGAAGTTTTTTCATAAACGTTCGTTTTGATGATTAGGCTTGCGCAGTATATAAATTTTAAAAAAAGTAATCATTGCAAACCAAAGACGGTCTTCTTTGTGTATTCTGTTTTTAAAGTTTAATTATCACATGCAAAGGAATCAATTTTTATTGATTTCATATATCGATACACAGTATAAGAAATTTGGCGGGCATTATCACCTCTTGCTGCCGCTATTCTCTTAGTCAATTTTCTTGTGCTATTGCCTTGGGTGCCTGCACTTAATTGACATATTTCTTTCTCGTGTTCAGTGAGAACTGTGCCTCTTTTTCCTATCATGTGCTTTTCCATCTTGCAAGCAAAATGATCTCGGTTCGATTATCTTTAACAAAGCTCTCACTTCTTCATAACCGTTTAGCTACCCATTCTCTTGTTATAAAACAAACTCCCTCATTTCCTGTGTCCGAGCAATCATCGCCGGAAGGAGCTGTCTCACGTTGAGCTAACAGAAGAGAAATAGCCACTTCATCTATGAAAGAAAATCATGACATCATGGTATCTTGATTTTTCCCCACATAGGCATTGAGCATGGCCATATAGAGAATGTTGCAGAATACTGCCAATTGTCATCGTAGGTATGCCATGAGTAATCATTTGTTCGTCTGTATCCACACCACATTTCTTGTTGTATTCCAATATCATGTAGGGTTTTTTCTTCACCGTATTATCAGTAGTGTCACGATAATTTCCAGATGTCATTACTGTATTGACCTCATTTTACGTTCTAGTGTTAAGATTTTATCTGTGCAATTGTTTAATCTATGTTGTTAAATACATAGATATGACATTATAGAGATATGCCATAGAGAATATTAATTGAAAATTTAGCCGCAACTAAGGAATGCAGTAAAATAAACCTTGTTGCAAATTATTGCTTTGATCTAGGGGCAATCTATTTGCAACACCCTGTAGTATTAATGTTTCTTACCCTAACTCAGTCTAATAATTATGACAAATTTGGAGATACACTACTTTTGAGTAATAAAATGAAAATATTGTATAATATTTATATTTTAGAATTAACACATACATTTGACTCTGAAGTACAATTGCCGGTTTCCATGACACCGATATTTTCTGGTAATGATGGCTCTTACTCTAAAACTGCAGATCAAAAATACAGTTTGATAAAACGGTCCAGTAATCTAATCAGTCGAATGTTTGGAAAAACAGATCGTATTGGAAACATATCAATAGATGATGGTAACTTATTGTGTAAAGACTATTCTGAATACAATGCTTCTTGTGATAGTGATAATGATTGCCATTTAATAAATGCTAATTCACCTTTAATAGAAGAAAAAGGTTTAAATGATTCTACATCAGAAGCACTACAAAAAGTATGGACAAATAAATTTAATTAAAGTATTATCTACATATTTTTAATGATAAAATTTGTATAAAATTTCATATGCGACTGTGTTATTTTATGTAAAATACCTACCTACCTATTCATTTGTAGTTTTAAAATGTATTTAAGACAAATAAAAAAATTAATTATTTTATAATTTTATTTTACCATTACATTTTGTTGATTACAAATTATTTTTTGTAATTTTTATGCCGGCGATGGATTTTTGTTTTAGAATATGTTAGCTATTTTAGTTTTATCCTCGGCATTTGATGTTGATATATTATCTATTATATTAAAGACCATCTTAGCAAATTGACCAAATTTCCTATAAATTGTGTACGTACATTTACAGCTTTAAATTAGTTTTGATTGACAAGTAATTTGTTTCCTATTTATTGTCTTTTATCATAAAATGCATATTATGTAGACAAGTACTAATATTAATTGTTTGACAACGAAAAATAGTTCAATAACTAGGTACAAGAAGAGCAACTTTTAGTTATCCCTTTACTATATGCATACGACATCCTATAATGCTTAACACAAAATGTTTTGTACTTATATATGCAATTTTAAAATAAGAATTTAAACTTAAAGCAAAATTCCAACTTGTAGCTAATAAAAATAAAATAATCTACTTGAACATCTAATAGAACGGGCACTAAATGAAAGATATTTTAGAAAATATGACATTTTAAGTCTTATTATTCATATGTATAATGTGGATAAAAAAATAGTCAAAAAGTGTGTTCACACTAAACTCAAGAATGAGAACATATTTTTAGGTGTTATCTCTATCAGTAGATATATTCAGAAATTTATTTAAAAAAATCAAATACTAATATAGTCCATTCGAAATTAGGGTTTGAATAAAAAATATTGATAGGATTAATAGACTAGACTAGAGTAACATATCCAACATCCGCTAAAATCCAATATCGTGCAAAAAAGTTATGACAATTTTAAAAATATTGTTATTATCTCATTTCTGGTTATATTGTAATTTTATCTTTATTTTTATATTTGTCATAGCTGTAGATCATTTTTAAACAAACAAAAAAATAAATAGATATGATAACAATATTTCTGACATAGAATTTGAATAATTTTAATCTATTTGACTGATAAATACAAACATAAAAATAAATTTACAAGGACCAGTAAAGGGGTATTACAGTTCTTTTATAATCGTCATAACTTTTTTGTACTACATCGGATTTTAGCGGATTTTGGATATATTACTCTAGCCTATTAATCGTATCAATGGTAAAAAAAATCAACTTGGCTTTCTTCTGTTCCGGGTGAAGCATATAAATAAATAATTCTACTGAACTCTAGCTAACAAAAACAAGTCCAAAAAATTAACAGAAAGTTTGAAAGTTATTGTAATTTCTGTGTAACGATTTTTCTAGCACTAAATTATGAACACAATACCAACTGACAGAGCTAACTGCTGGTTTAACCTGAAAAAATAACTTGTTCAATTTTAACTGAGGTTTCATATGATCAAATTTGTAATGGAATACCTATTACTGTCCCTGTAACAGAAAAGTGCATCTAATTAAAGCTTATAATATAATATAACTAAGTCTAGTTATAAGTGTTCAACTTTGGTTAATTTTAGTTCTACTTAAGTTTTCAATTTTTAGACCTGATGATGTCATGGCCCCTTAATGACTTTTTTTAGAAAAACAGTTCTCAACAAATCTTTCCAAGGTACCTGTGTACCAAATTTCAGCCCAATCGGTTAATGGGAAGTATGCATTTTTAGGGGGGGGGGGGGTAACCTTAAGACTTCTTTTCAGGTAAATAAATTTCTAAGTCGACTTTGGGAATAGCTAAAAATCGAAACTCTCAGTATAATGGAAACAAATAATGTCACCAAGCAGTCAGTTTGAACATGTGTGTGTAGCAACAAATTTGGAAGAATATATTTTTAATGATGGTATCCATTTTCGGTGAAAGTATAATATTTGCACTGAATCAGTGGTGCTCAAAAATTGGTATCCTACCACATTTACTATCGGTGTCAATTAGACAAGGATTTTGGATAATAGTCAAATAAATCTAATATTTCCTGTTTCAAGTGGAATGGTCTGTAATGTATAGGTACCTATGCCTCCCCGATTGTTCTCAAGCTTTGATACCTATGCTGCTGGACACTACCTCTTCTCTAACGACAAGTACAAGACATTAGATATTTGGTTCCACCCACAAAAACAAATCAATCACCTCTTAGTCTGTTTACATTGTTGAATTGGGCGCTGTTGGGCTCCTGTAGAT
>JAUYWI010059157.1:0-16216 GCA_034780595.1 Parotoplana pacifica | reverse complement strand
GCACTTCTTCTTGTCACGTGACCGAAGTATTGGCTTTTACAGCTCGAGCCATCAGTTCTCCAATTACCTCCATTTCCGTTAGCACATAGTCATTGGTACAATGTTCTTTCCTCCAGGATACATTTAGTTTTCCTCCAGCACCACATTTCGAAAGCCTCAATACTGTTTCTGTTAGACTTTTTTAAGTCGAACCTTCCACTAATAAAAAGTTATAAGTTAATCACAACATTTGAACAGTTACTGATATTAACCATTTTGACTGCCCATTAGAATTTGTACATTTGATAGAATTATTAGTATCCAAATTCAATGAATTTGCTCTGATCCACATACGATTGAGCCACGGTGTCATTTTTTTCACCGATGATTTTGTTCGTTTAAGAAATCCAAAAACTTATTATGCCAGCCGTCATAAATTGCAGCTGATTTACAAACATAAATCGTTTCCTGCATATCTTTCGAAATTTGCAGAGCATTCTGATGTTCTGGAGTTTTGCAGTAAATTTTGTCTGCAATATCTTTTAACACCCTAGCTGATTGTCCTTCCATACTATTTAGTTTTGGACATGGACTATTTACAGAAATATCTTTTGACACCCTAGCTGATTGTTCTTCATACTATTTAGTTTTTTGGGCACGGACTATTTACAGATTCACAGTTACAATTAAAATGAATGAAAATATTAGAATTCTCTCCTTCGGTAATAAGCATTGACAATAATGCTCAGATTGGTAAAAAATAAAATTCTCTACACAACTCGTGCATTAGATATGTCTCTTCATAGCATTCATCTCGATTTACAGTCTATGGCACTCGTCCTACGGGCTCGTGCATGGACAAATTAATCTCGAAGAATGCAATAAAGAGACATAATTTGCACTCGTGGTGTAAATAACTAATAAGGATAGTATATAATTATGTGGTTCTATTTTTTTTGTAGGCGCATAAATGGCCGAATCCGTCCATGGGTGATTTGAGGTGATCTGACCTGACTGACTGTGAACAATTATTTGCTCTTATTTCATTGGCTGTACATTCTGATTTTGAACCCTCGACTTGCATAGATTTTGTACAGAATTTGGGACATCGAACTTGTTGTTTGTCACACAGTTTCTGTACAATTTATTTTACTGATTGATTGCTTTTTATTCATATTTATCATCATTTGTTTTTTTTTTTTTTAGTTTTACTTTGTATAACAGTTTTTAGTTGATTTGCAACAGTGAGTTGTTTGTATCATAGGAAGTATTACAAGCGAACGGACAGTGGTTTAGATATAAAACGTAAATGATTAATTCAAACTAAACAGCTGATTTTAGTGCGTGTCTGTGTGATGTCGTTAGCAATCATATCCAAAATCAGACTTTTTAGAAGCTGTGTGCTAGCCAAACAGATTTGATACAACCTGCCTCTGCTGTTGGTACCACGAGATAGCGAACTTGATGCCTTATTATGGGTATCAATTAATACCAGACTGCTTGCTGCCTAGCTTGAAAGATATTTTTGAAAATCGAATTCTGTTGCTCAAATTTTAAATTTTATTCCCGTTGTAGAGCTTGTTCTGTTGAAGCAATTGTTATTGATTCTTTTATTATTAGGAAGGGTAGCTACAGCCCGGTTTTATCTCGCACTTTTGAAGGAATTTGTTTTGCTGGTTTCCTTGATTTATGAAAACTGGGTTGTTCTGCCAACATTTTTGAACCTTTGTTCCCACTATATTTTGAGCGAAAGTATTTGTTATGAGCCAAACCGGGCTCATAAAATGTTTGGTTGTAGAAAACTATTAGGTACTCTGGCCGTTCCGAAATTAATGAGACTTAGTGATTTCAGAAAAGAGATTATATTTAGTAAGAAACTATATACTTTAATCAATAGCATATTATGAACCCTTTGGCAGTGATCTACCAACGTCTGTACTTCGTTTCGCAGCGAATCTTTGGAGAGTCCTTTTGTCCACTGCGACACAGCCTCTTGGACTTTAGAGTAGTCATTAAAATGGCACTTCTCGAAGTCAGATTTCAACCAATTGAACTGAAAGCGGCCACAGAGGTTAAAATCAGGGATGTATGGACTTTGCATGTTTCTCTTCTCCATATGCTCCCTGACAACATGAGAACAATGAGGGCGAGCATTTTCCCAATGCCACAGGACATCGGACAAATTGGCTGGGTTCTTTTGGAGACGCTGCCAGTGGTGTTCAGTACGGCGAATAAAGTCGATGATGCATTGTCCATCAACAGAAGTACCTGGAGGAAGCACTGTAGACGGAAAATCGCTTGTTCGGTGAGAAAGCCAGGAGCATCATGACCTTGTGATCATTGCGAGCGAGATTCTCCAGCGGCTAACCAACAGCGATTCGATTGTTTCTTCACTTGGGGGTTAAATACAGCCAGATTTCATCTTGTACAACAAAACGAGCCGAAACCTTCAGTAAAAAATAAACGGCGTATGTGTTTTGCACAATTGACACGGGTAGCTTTGTTTTGATCAGAAAGGTTATGTGGAACCCACACGGCAGACACATTTTGGAGTTTGAGATCATCTTTGAGAAAATGAAAAATTGTTGTTCTACTTTTTTCTGTCTACTCAGAAAGTTCTTGAATACTAACTTTTGAGTCCTCAGCAAGAAGCTTCCGCACTGATTCAATGACTTTATTAGTGCGGTAAGTGCGTGGACATCCAACAGATTTTTCTTCATTCCGAGGGGGTACCCAGTCTTGTTTAAAGTCAGCAAACCAGCGGAATACTGTAGCACGACCATCATCTCCATAGGCTTCATTTAAGCAAGCAATGGCTGATATCCCCAATATATGATGAGTTTTTGCCATTGATATATATCGATGATACATATTATTTTTAATTTGAATTTCGGCCAATGATAACCCACATGAGTGTTAATTAATCTCTATGGATATTATAATATAGGTACCCTTACTAAAAAATTGTGAGCCAGTCTCGTTAATTTCGGAACAGCCAAAGTACTTATCTAAAGAAATCTCAGAGACCTAAAAATATGTTAAAATATCTCCTATGATGCATGACTTCTGATTTTGTTGGCTAAATACGACGCTCATTTACATACTATCGATTGTACATTTGACTAAAATGAGTAATTTTCTAAATTAAATGAGCAATATACATATGTACTACAGAATTTTTCATTATTAACTGATAAGCCAAACAGGTCCGGAACGGTTGTATTGGAGCTATATTTTACTTTTAAATATTTTTTAAAAGTCCTCCGGTTAAATCAGCAGCCCTCACAATTTATCGACTAAATAATCAAATGCACTCGATATGTGTCGCTAAATCCATCAGTCACTAACAGAAACATTTGATTTTGAACTAATCTTTTTTTTAAAACTACACATTTTTCTTATGAAATCGGATAAGCACAACTTTTGCTTCCGTTAGTGTTATTTATCATATTTACTACCGTCTGTCCCAAAAGTGTGTGCATCATGACTTTTATATTTGTATTAAAAAATATATATACATACACGCTGCATTTCTGAAATACTGGTAGAATAGTTAACAAATCCAAAAATATCTTAATAATTTTAACCTAAAATAACTACCTGCAAGAATACATGATGCACACAGATTTTTTGGGCAGACGGTACGTAGTATGGCTCTAATGAGTAGACTGTATATACAAAAATTGTGCTTTTATCCGATTAGTAAAGCTGAAATTTTGAAATCAGTTATTTTTTACACCTAAAGAAGAGTATATGAGAGGTCTATTTGGCAGGTCGCTAATGTGAACGATTCTTTAAAATCTCACAGAATTATAATTAGACAGAGATCCGACTCTTTATAAGTTTCATAGAATTTTGTCAATTTTAAAATCTATGTTTACAGTCTGGAGATGGTAGGGACTATATCTATGAGTACCTACCTTTAGCATTGCGGGGCTAGGAGAAAATGCGGTTTTTGGGGCATAACTATTTTACACCTTAACATTTTTACAAGATATTTCAAATTTTATCTACCCAATTAATTTACACACAATTTCATACTTTTTCCAACTGCTTCATTTCAAAATTGGTGAGTCGAACCTCTGTATAGTTATTACTCTGTGGTCTTTCTTTACAAAGAAAGAAATGAAGCTTTCAGAATTCAACTTTTTTATGCAATAACCTAATAGCATTAAAGTTAAATTATGTAAATGTACCGATTTAATGAATTTCAAAAAGCTGCTATATTGTATCTGATATTTAAAAAAAACTAGGTGATGTAGTAATCATATTTTTTAACATTTTCTTAATTAATTACTACACTGTATTTATTTCACATGATTGTTTTAATTGTAATATATACTTTGAACAAAACCGATTTGTTTTCTATATGCGATCATTTAATCGCTCGTGGTTACAAGCGAGTAGTAGGAGATATTCCATCCTCAGCAGGATGTTAATTTTCTCAGTGATATTTGTAAGTGACCGTTTTATCAGACCTAGCGGTTTGTCTGCGCTCTATATGTGTTTCATAGTTTATAGGAAAAATTAATATTATATTTTGTAGTTTACATTAGACATTTGGCGCCTGGAATCAAATGTTGGATCATTCCAAATATGGTTGTTAGAAATTTCATTCATTTTTCTATTCTCAAGTGTTAAAAATATTGGCCGTCATTTATTACATGTGGCTGGCTGAGGGAATAAAGAATCATAATTGCCGATTAGGTTGAAATTCGGTACTCCGCTACTTTGGGGGAAAAATTAAAGATAAAAGGGGAAGCTAGGAGCCGATAACGTTATGAGGTCCAAAAATTACAGTTTGTCCAATTGATTTCAAATTTTGTCCACTGTTTGTGCAATCAGTAAAAAAAATCACTTCAGTGGCTCTAAAATTTTGCTGAAATTTGAGAATAAGAATTATTGGAACATCGGATGCCTCGCTTTCTTGGTTGCTGGTCTATAAGGTCCACCATAAAATAGATTTTTAGTAAAAGCATATTTCAAATAAATAACTCTAAATGACTTATAGTTACTAGGTCATTTTTAGTGGTTTTGAAATGATTACATTCACTAAAATTAAATTTGAAAAAATCCTTTTTAATGCATTCATCTGTTGGGTCCGATTGTCAAAGTCAGTGGGCCTCAAATTGGGACTTTGACTAGTAATGAAAGTTGCAATCACACTACTATTATAGCAGAAGATTAATAAGTATGCCACATTTGAAGGGATTCTAATGAATTGTTCACTTTTTATCAGCAAATTAAATTCATAACTTTTTTGGGATCATTCTTTTATTAAATTTTCAGTATGGTTATAGGATGTAACAACGGACTTGTTAAAGCGATTTTGAATATATGTACTTCCTATAGAGTATATTATTGATTTGTGTTTACTTGTACAGAAAAGATAAAATTTTAGTTTTGTTTTCCTTTCATTGAAATTATGTACCCAAAGAAAATTAAATTAAATTGAAGAATGTTGAAATTAAAGTTCTTTTTATACAGGCAAATGTTGAAAAGTACAAGAGGTGTGTGTAATAAGTAACTGATCAAAAATCATACGGTTATATCATTATTGTTTATTAACGGATATTTTTTTAATTGAATGAAATAAAATAAATTGTATTACAAAATTAATAAATACTATTTGAATACTCAAATTAAATACGAGTATGAACTTAGGTGCATATAATATTGACCTTATCTGAACTATGTAGGTAGAGTATCTAGTTCAGAGGAAATAGGTATAAATTGTTTCCTTTTTATGAGTCTACTTCGAAGGATCTTGAAATATAATTGGTTAGCGCAAGGTCGTCTTCCATTATCACAAAAAGAGACAGCGCATTTATTTTATAAACAAGGGTGACAAATCTTTCTTAAATCATTTTACTTAATGGGTTAATAACTAATCAATCACTTAAAATTAGTCAATTTACCTACACTTCGATATGATATTTAGCACCCAATTTAAATAACAAACTAATCCAATATTTATGCCGATTTTAAAACAATATAAATAAATTTTGCTTGTGATTTTTGTAACATATTGGAAATCCTTCCTTTCAATATAAAATATGCACCTATTACTAAGCGTACATTTTTTATTACATTTATACATTTTAATGTATTTTGGTACTCTCTATATTGGAAGTCATTTTGGGTCTGTTTCTGATGCCATCACATGAGTCTTTTGATGTGCTCTCAGATTCGATTTGTCAGCAAACGCTCGGTCACAAATACTGCATGAGAATGGCCTGTCTCCAGAATGGGTCCTTGAATGTCCAGTGAGTAGCCATCGACGAGAGAAGCGTTTCCCACATTCCAAACACTCAAACGGGGGCATATGGGTGCGTTCATGCATCTTGAGAGCTCCACGACTTCTGTATGACTTGGGACATTCCGAACACACAAAACTGTTCATGCTGTTAACATTGGATACCATCTGTGGCGCAGAAGAGGCCGAAATCTTTGGTTTTGATTTTATCTTCTGCATTGAAAAGTGAGCCGTGAAAATAAAAAAATCGATATTTCATAAAATGTGCAATTGTCTTACAGACAAATTTTCTTTACATAGAAAATATTATATTGGAGAATATGTAGGTTAGTTTATTTGTTTTTTAGCAATCAAATTTGGAATTTAACTACCAGTGTTCTGAATATTATTTCCGTTTCTTAAAAGAATTAAACACAATTTTCCGAAGTAAAAACATATTTTTAGGTATTTGTACAATTTGTAAAATTATCCAAAGTTTAGATAATAATTGCCATTAACCTGAACGATTCAAAACTTTGCTGTAGTTGATATTTAAAAATTCAAAAAACTGATATACAGTAAACCATATACTACGCAAATTTATTGAGGTTTCCGATAATTTTCACCAGAAAACATTCTGAAATTGATAATACGCTCTAGATCAATTGAAATTCAGACATGCTTAAGAAGTTTATAATAGTGTCGTAATTTTCGGACACCCTGGATAAACTTTTAGTATTCGTATTTGGGGCATCCTATATAAGAATTATCAAAAAATTAAATCCTATTGTTACAGAACTTTCACAATATGCCTTCATCGATGTTTTGTCATTTGATACAAAATAATTTCTTATTCGATGAATTCAACCAGCTAAGAATAAGTTCAAAACTATTTTTCTAAGCAGATATTTACTATAAAAAACAAAATCAAAACGCAATGTGCTAAGACAGAATATTAAGAAAATGTGAAATAACATGAATTGAAAATTGTCAATTTGGTAACTGTTTGATTAAAACTTTTACATACACAGCAGTATTGGACCTCCTTTTTTCAATAAATATTTGTAACCGGTCCCAAATTATGAGTATTAATATATTTTTATTGTACTAGCTTTGGTTTTCAAAACTTAATGTTTAAAAGATAGAGACTGGGATCTATTTTAAATATCCAATGCTGACTAATAAAAGAACCGATTCGAAAATATTGCAAATTATTTTAAAATACAAATGTTCAATCACACTACTTTCATTACATACAAATTAAACAAATCAAAACTATGATTAAATTAACAGATTTAATACTTTTTTCGTCGCCGCTTGCTCGAACGCTCATGAAAATTTCTGTTTTTTAAAAATATTTAACCAAAATTATTTTAAAAAAATGGAAATCCAATTAAATATAATCTTTTTCTCCTTCTACACCTGGTCCCATTAGATGGGGTCGGCGGCCTGGTTTCTCCGTCTCAAAATGACCCCTGTTCCTTGTATCTGTTTCTCTGAGCCCTCGATCTTGCATGTTTTTCTCCACTTCTTGTCTCCATTTTCTCCTCGGTCTGCCTCGCTGTTCAGTACCTTTTTCACAGGGTTAATCTCGTCCATTCTAGCTACATGCCCATACTACCTTAACCTGCTCTCTGTGACCTCTATAATATTTCTAACTTTCAGTTCTTTTCTAATTTCCTCACTCCGTATTCTATCATATAGCGTCACACTCCTAATCCTTCTCAGCACTCTCGTTTCAGTCGTCTCCAGCATCTTCTCCTCCTTCCTCACTATTCTCCAGAAATCTGCTCCATAAAGTATTACTGGTCTTTTACTATTTTGAACATCTTTACATTCAACTTTCTTGGTATTTTTCAATCGTAAATAATGTTGCAGATGTGTCTCCACTTAGTCTACCCTGTTTAATTCTCGTTTTGACTGTGTTTACTGATCTTTCCAAGGTACTTGAATTTTTCTACTTGTGTCAGGTTTTTACCTTCCCTGTCTTTACTGTTTACTGTCTTTTCATTGCGGTTGCTCACCATAACCTCAGTTTTCCCCGTGATAACCCTGAGGTTTCTTTTTCCCATTAGTTTGAAGATCTTCTTCCGATGTTGCAATAACAGCTAAATCATCAGCAAAAAGTACTTCTCATGGCAGACCTCTCTTAAATTCTGAACTAACCACACACAGCATTACTACAAACAAGAATTGGCTTAGACCAGATCCTTGATGCAGCCCTACTCTAATAAGGAATTATTCTGTTTTGCATCTGTTGTACCTTTCCAAGACTGAATCCAAACTGCATTGGGTCAATTTTGATCAACTGATTTTCTCCACTAATTTCATACCATGCTCCAGCAGTTCGATTCCTCTGTAGTTACCACAATTTAAAGGGTCCCCTTTCTGTTTGTAGATGGCTACAATTTCGATGGTTTCCCAATCTCCCGGCATCCGTTCTTCTTGCCACTTTGTTCACAATTCTTTGCATGATATCTATCCCATTTCTCCTAGGTCAATTGTTACTCCTGATGGCCCTGCTGCTTTCTTTGATTTTATCTTTTTCATTGAATTCATCACTTGTTCTCTGGAAAATTGCTGAATAGCACCCTCACTGGTTAGATCTCATTTTCCACATTCAAAGGATGGTAAAAATACTCTCTCCATCTCTCCTTGATTTTACTTTCCTAGGTGAGAACGCTTATTTCTCCAACATCTTGCCTTTCTTCCCGTCTCTTCTTTGCTATACTACAGATAATGTTCTTACCGTCTTTCGTACCAAGTGTCTCATACCAATCTTTTAACACAGCCTCCCTGGCCTTAGCAATTGCTCATTCTGCTTTCCTTTTAGCCTCTTTGTACTCTTCTTTACTTTTGTCCCTTCCATCTCTTTGCCATATTTTAAAAGCTTATTTCTTTAGAATTTCCTGTAGTTCCTCCTTCCACCACCGTCTCTTTGTGCTGGTTTTTGGTTCCCTTAATAGTTCCACAGGTCTCTCTAGCAGTCTTCTTTGTGTCTTCCATCAGCTCTCTATTGTTTCAATACACCCTATATACTTTTCCTCCACTTTGTTTTTATACTCACTCACTTTCTCTCATTTCAGTTTCCAAATCCTGATTTTACTTTCCTTGACCTGCTTCATGGGTCTTTCGTTCGTTAATCTAAGTATGCTACAAAGTAGTCGATGTTGCTCAAAACAACTTCTTCCTCCTGGTATCACCTTATAGTTTCTAAACCATTTTAGATTTTCTCATCTAGATATAATGATATCGATCTGGGTGATATTTCTTCCGCTTTTGTATGTTGTCAAATGTTCAATATTTTATGTGAAGGTGTTAACTAAGGTTAGATCTAAGCTCTCCATGTTCTCTAAGATACTCCATTCCTTTCCCCAAATCCTTGTCCACCATGGGTGCGTTCAAAACCTCCAGCTTCTTTTCTTACATGGCCATTTAGATTTGCTCCTATGATAAGCTACTCATCCCCATTTATGTTAAGAACCAATTTCTTCCAACTCTTGCATAAATCTGTCCTTCTCCTCTCTGTTACGCTGATATGATATTATAGACATTTTCTTCCAGCAACAGCTTGATTTTTATAAGTCTGTCAGATATTAAATAGCTTCTCAAAATAATAAAAAAATGAAAACGCCATTGTACTTCATTCCAAATGTATGTATGTTGGTGTTTATAGATCATATTTAATGTTTATAAATTATATTTAAAATGATATACTTACTTGCGAATCAGAAGACAAATTTAGAGCCTTTGGAGATGATTGGGGAGAGTGATTCCATAGTAACGATGTAAAATTTCTATTGCTATCATTGGATGGACTTTGACAGTAGAAATGTGATGACTGACGCCTAGACCGATCCTTACTAGAAGAGCCTATTTTGTAACTGACAGAAGGTTCCAGAGAGGACGGTGAAGTAAACCCAGAGTGAAAACTGGGAGGAGTTGCAGAAGTGGACTGGTATGAGGAGGATAACAAAGGTGGTGATATGGAAGGGGGACCCTCAGTGCCCAGGTAAATGTTTCTCCAAGCCTGACAATGACGCTGAAAATTGGTCCATATGTGAGGATAGGCAGAGGACAACTGAGATATTTTAGGGGATAGATGGCACAAATCTAAAATGAAATTTTACTAGAATAGAATAATTTGAAAACAACACATTTAGATCAAATATAAGTCTTGAGCTTTTAATCTAATTATTAGGTTTATATTCACTATCCAAATAGAATCATAATCACGATCTAAATAGAATTATGATCACGATCCAGATAAAATCAAATTTACTATCCATAGAATCATTATCACCATTCAAATAGAACCATAATCACGATCCAACTAGAATCAAACTTACAATACAACATAATCACGGTCAGACATAATCAGAATTACAATCTAACTTTTTTTATTATTAAATCATTTTTGCATTAGGTACCTACTCTTTAGAAAAGATAATTTTTATACTTTTGATAGTATAACGGGCCTAGTTTTACATAAAAATAACTAGAAATTCAGTAAGTTACCTTCATATTGTTGAATATTAGTCCATGAACGACGTTCAGAAGTGAGGAACAGTTGGGGGGATGAAAAGGCCGAGGAGGATGATAAAGATCTGCTGTTACACGATTGAAATTTTGGTGTTGACTGCAACTGGGAAACTTCGAAAAACGGACTAGTTTGAACCGGTGTACTTCTAGCAAAAGGAACTAAATTTAACAACTGATTGTAACTGGTCTGAGGGGAACATTCACCCAATCTTCGTACATTGCAATACTGTGAGGGAAGATAATCTAAAATTAAAACATAGGTACTTATATATTTTTCAAATAATGAAGTAGGTATTAATAAATTTAATCTTAGTAGGTAATGGTCAATTTCATCAGTTCACATATTTTTCACTTATTAGGAAAAAGCTTTGAAATAAAATTATTGTTTGTTTTGAAATATTTAACATTGGATAGACAGTTTTTTACATTTATTTTCCAAAATAAATTTCGCGGTATCTAATGCTTTAAAAGATGGTAAGGAAAAATAAAATTAGATATGCTTCCAATTCTACACAACAACGGTTAAAATCTGATTTCTTTATAAAAGACAACCAGGAAAAATAATTTAATTTGACTGGGGCGGGTCCAGAAGTTCTGAAGCCTCGACGTTTTATCAGAAAGTAAACAAATTTGTAAATTTTTGGAAAAAGTATGTACAGTATATTTCCATGTTTATCTAAAAAAATGAGAATAAGAAAAACCACCCATTTGTTTTACAATAAATAAAAGAACATTTTCCCCCTCCCTTTATTGAAATCTTGGACCTAACCAGGGAAAACCTATTTTATTAGCTTCCTTGGTCAAATCGATAGGTAAAATAGAATTTGGTACTTACTCATCTTAACAAAAA
Source organism: Parotoplana pacifica (assembly GCA_034780595.1). NCBI lineage: Eukaryota > Metazoa > Platyhelminthes > Proseriata > Otoplanidae > Parotoplana > Parotoplana pacifica. Next base: position 4,610 of record JAUYWI010059157.1, on the reverse strand, counting down.
TAGTTTGTAAACTTGTCATTTAGGTACTTGTTACGCTCTGTCCTTTCTTTATATAGATGGTGACCACTGAGATTCATAAAACCGTTTCCATTGTTTTAAAATTATCGGCTGTTAGAAGTTAGTTCCATTGATGTCATTGGACTTGATGGACTAGCCAATCAGACATCCGAGATTACGCTTTTATACCAACGGATCTGATTCAATAGCCCTCAATTACGATCTGTCAACCGCTGACTTGTGATTATCGCTGGCTGTCAGCACATCGATATGGTTGTTTTATTCTGGGTGTTAACCAAATTAATTTGATATCGGTATCTAATGTTATCTAGTTCGAATTATGTGGGCTGTATCAATTTTTAAATATGACAATTAAATTATATTTAAATATCCAATTATTACTTAATTTGGTTATGCTACCTAAACTTGTAGACACATTCAGAATTTACGTAGGTAGTAGGTAAAAATCAATAATTTAAAGTTAGAAATTAAAAATGACGGTATGTTTTTAAAGAAAATATCAAACAGATATAAAATATTTAAGTCATTTAGAAACATTATTAAATGTGCAATTAGGTACTTTTCGATAAATGGATTTTATTTTATCAAAAATATCAACATTTCAATAAAGAGAAGTATTTTATTTTTCATTCTCAGAGCAGAGGCGTATGTACTGGTCCTTCCAGACTGTGAGGGTGGTCGGCACCCCGCTTCAAATAAGTGGTGAACCTTTTCCAAGTGGAAAAAGGTATTGATTCTATTCTCAAATTAATCTAAAAAAACCTTCATAATGCAAGAAAATGCATTTAAAAAAAAAAAAAAGTTCGATAGTTCAATCATTAACAGTGGCATTGAGAGGGACCTTTAGTCACACGGAACCATATCAATATGCTTCCAACACCCAAATAACTTCGAATTCCGTCACCAAAATCCGAAATCATTGGTATTTTTATTTATTGCATGTATTAAACATATAGAGAGGTTATAATTGTCAATTTATGTTTACAATTAAAATATGAATTCAAAGGGTCACTTTAGAATTGATGTTATATAAAATTTGATTCTGAATTTTGTGCTGCAAATAAAAAGAAATTTTGAACTAACAATACAACTACAAATTTATTCAAGTGCGTATCATAAATAGTCGGTAAACCTTTTTACTGAGATTTCACCAAATATGTTTATATTTGGTTTTTACAGTAAGTATTTTTAGCTCTTTATTTCTTACTTTTAAAAGCTATTTATAAAAATTAAAATATAAACAAGTGGAAACGTAACTAAGTAATTATTTCCCAATCATGAACCATGTGGACTTTTAGAAAATGATATTTGAAGATCAACTCGCTTTGGATATTAAATCTGATTGCATAATAAGTTTTAATAGCCATGGGAAACGTTTATTTTTATTGGCTGAAGTTATGCATAAGCAATAAAATATTATTCTTCCAGTAAACTATTTTAAAGTGATAATTTTAAGTAGGTAAAACAATAATTTCTGCTTTTTTAATTTTTGCTATGTCTAATCCGTCATAATTCTTGTTTCCACATAGTAAATGTGAATAAAGGTAGGTAGATTACATTTATTACATAGCTAACTTTATTTAGCTGTTAGCTGTTTCAGCAAAAATAAATTAAATACCAGTTATTTTATTGGGGATTATTTTAATAGTACCATTAAATAGTTTCAAGATGTCTTAGTAAACAAAACAAATAGCAGATCCTGGTAGATTAGCTTTTATTTGTATTTGCTCTATCAACTAAATTTTACGCTTTAATACTTCACGTGTCATTAGAAGTTAAGAATTTATTTTGAATATTCTGCCAGAGGCCGTTTCTGCCATTTACCTGTGCGCGGTTGTGACAACAATTATACGAATAGAAAACACCAATTACGTCAGTCTCATCAATTTTGATATTAATTTTACACAAGTTGGTAACGGATTAACAAAATATGAAATTCAATATTCCAGATTTATGATATTTATTAAAATGAAAGTTTGACGTAGGTAGGTACATAGATAGGTATTTCGTGAGGGATTAATATAAGAAGATAACTTTAAAATTTATGAAACATTTGACACTTTAAAAATCAAAATATAGTTCTCAATTTTAAGAGGATATACCTAATGTATTTTTGTTTCCTAATAGGTATGTATAATTTGAAACTATACACATTCAAGTCAACACCTAGTGAAGGTAATTCTACCTCAGTCAGAATACGTTTTTTGTGCTTCTATTTTTACTTAAAATAAAAATTATAAATAAATATTTTTACCTAACATGTGTAATTATTATTATTACATTTTTATCAAATTGTAAGTACAGGAATCATACCTAATTTGAAATCAGGGCCAGACTAATAATTTTATGTTGTTGATTCCTCCGTCTTCAGTTTCACAAACAAACAACAAACGAACATCAGTGCTCTCAATATGTATAAACTGAGAAGGTACTTACACAGAGACAATTAACTTAGAAATGAAATAGATATACAGAAAAGATACACAAAAAGAATAATCAAGCTAAGGCTGATAACATCACCAAGTAAAGTTAATATGCCTTGTTTAATAAAACCGTTTGTCGATTTGATTATTTTACGGGGCAGTATATCACCAAAATTATTCACAGATTAAATTTGTACACATATAAGTAGGTAATTCGTAGTGATTGTTTATCAGAATATAACCAGATTTCCCATAAAAATTGGTTTATTTATTCAAAAATGAAATCCAAAAATTTGGTAGTTATTTGCGATATAATTTTGTCTATTAGTGGTTTTTCCCAATATAGGATAGTTACTTGAAAATTCCTATATCATTTGACATGACTGAATAAACTTAATTCTAGGTCAGCATATACATATACAGTAAAATTGTAGTTTAATAAGATATTTTATTCCTTTTAATGGATTACCTACGTACATATAGGTATTATAAATTAAAATTAATTTCATTTTATTTTATTTAAAATTATAAATATTTTACTGAAAAATTTGTTCTATAAGTAATTTTTGGGTTAACTAATATCACATTATCAAAGTGAATGGAATCCCAGAGGAGCATTTGCAAACTACAAATATAATAACCAAAGGCAGCATGGAATTCAATCAAAATTAAACGAAAAGAGAAAGTGTCTATCACTTTCATAAATAACAATGCTGTATGTAATGGTCACAATTTATTGCGTCAATTGGAAGTCAAAATATTTAAGCATATTCAGCCAAGCAAAGACATATGGCACCTATATACCTATTTGTGATCTTTTAACTTCTTTTTGTATAACTTTTCCCACTCTTGTTTTGCCTTGAGGCCAATATAAGTGATTTGTTTTTTTCTATTTATTGCAGGTGATTAGGCAGAAAATTTGTCTTTTTGGAAGTTTAATTATCTTGTTCTTTGGATCTTTATTAAATAAAATAAATTTGCGTTATTTATATTTTATACAAAATCTTTGAAATGAAAAATAAACGAGATTCGTTAAGTCACGTATTTAAACCTTAGCTTTCATAAATTATGTATGTGAATAATTGTTTGTTGGATATACAACATTTATATTATAATAACACTATTGGTTGACTTAAAATATTAAGCATCATACGTACTATAGTCCCTAATACATACGAATTTTTGAAATATTTGTGAAATATTTTACCAATAGGCATGACGACAAGAATATACAGAAATCTGCTTTTAGCTTGTTGACTGGATAGTTAATTGAAAGTTTTCTACCTACTTTTTTCAGATTATCGATCTTTTATATTTTCATTGTTTAAAACAAGTGCACCTATAACTCCCAGTGATTATTTCAAACATTTCCCGCCATAACATCTAATGATAATGTTTAAACGTCCCTCTAAATTTTGAAAACACCTGCAAATTGTTCCTACTGAAAAATCTGTTGGTTTTCAGCATTTAATAGCATAGATGAAGAACTAAATTAAACCAATAGACCAAAACCTTTGGAATGTTGTTGAACAAACGACTGATGGCATCTGCTGAAAGTTTTAGTTTTGTTTAAAGGAGTATTAACTTTATTTTCAATAAACATAATTGAGGTTTATGTCGCCGCTTTATATCGACTCTAATTTTGGACTTAATACATTTTCTTTCATTATTTCTGAAACTATAATACTACAAATATGTTTGTAAATGTTAACAATTACATTTTTAGAATTTCTAAAACCTGATCACTGCGACTATTTTCGATCAAAACGTATTACAACATGATCGGTATGTAGGTACATATAATCATAATAATCACCAGGTAATATTTCAAAAAAAGTTCACTATGATTTTTCATTCTTCTAAAATAATTCAAAAGTGTTTTAGATTACCAAATTTCAAATGTATGTATATATAAACATTTGAAATTTGGTGAATTATAAAACTTTTTTTATAGAATGTGAAATCACAATAAACTGTTTTTTAAATATTTCCTGTTGATTATTTATACATTACATTCTACATCAGAACAATGTTTTTATGAGAAACTTTTTTGTTAAAAAATACCCGAATTCATGGCACTCTTTATACAAAGTACAATGGGTGAGGTCAAAGCTATGTCTTAAGAAATTTCTTAGTCTTAACTATTTTCTGAACCCATTTTAGATCAGC
>JAUYWI010059146.1:0-16221 GCA_034780595.1 Parotoplana pacifica | reverse complement strand
CCGCCCAGGTGACTCAACCTCGAGCATTCGATTGAGATCAACGTTACCCCCCCCCCCTCCACACAGTCCTGATCGTTCTCCATGCGACTTCGATTTGTTTCCCTACCTCAAGTCATTCCTTGGAGGACAACGCTTTGGATCACGACAAAAGTTGGAGAATCGAACAGGGGATATCCTCAAAGCCATTCCAAAAGATTGGTTCAGATACATATGAGAAAATAGGTATCTTGATGGACAAAATGCGTTCACGTACATTGGGACTATATCGAAAAAGTCAAAGATGAGCCTCCACAAACTCATTTTGTTTTATCAAAATTTCAAAAAGAGCAGTATTTTTTAGTTTTAAATTACTGTAACTTTTTTTTATTAATAAATATGTTTTCAGGAATTTTTACATTCTTATTACTTACCACCTACAAATTTAATCAACCTAAATCAAAAGATAGAAAGTACTTTCGGGACAGTCCTCGTACCTAGGGTCATTTGAATGCTAGGTTTTAACCAATGACATTGTTGAAATTTTGATTTTCAATTATATAGTTGGTTAAAACTTAGCGTTCAAGTTAAATTTCAGAGGTTATGAAAAGGCTATTAATATTTTTTAAACCAAAATTACATACCTTTATTTTCTTCATTCAAAGTAATTTCATCATGTTCTTGGCCAAGATCTACATTAGCATCCAATGGATCCATTTCCAAAGGATCTACTTCCAATGGTGGATCCACTTGTTCTTCAGGGACTCTTTCAATCAACTCCTTGTTCGTATCACCGTTATTTAACTCATCATCCAGGTTTGGCCTCCGTATTTCACTAGTTCCGTTCGGTGAACTTTCTTCAATGAAGTAGGTGTCACGTTTGAAAGATTCCCTGTTTTTGCACTGCTGCCCAGATGAACCTTTCACTACATAGGTACGTCTTAGATCATTGTTCCGTGTTAAAGCTGACTCTACTGCCTCCTCTTCCATTGAATCAGCATAATCAGTGCTTAGCCGAGCTTCAGTATTACCAATGGCTTCTTCATCCTCTGAATCGACATTTTTCGGTGGCAAGGACATTGTAAGCGGGACTAGTTGCGGTGCCACAAACACATTAGATGGTGCAATGTCACTGCTGTCTTCTATAAGCGATTCAGTACCCAGGTCGGCTTCTAGGCGTGGTGTGTCATGCACTTCAGTCGCCAAATCTCTCTGTCTTATTTCATCAATGTCGATTATCCTCTCACTCCTAAGATCGATGTCGGACTGTGATTCTGTGTTATCTTGAATGCTATCAACCTCGTCGGCGCTGTTATTCTCTTCAACCTCCTTTCCATCAACAATAATCCTGTCGATTTCCATGTGACTATGGGCCAATGCATCGACATTTTCCTGAATGCTGTCATCATCTCCAAGACTTTCTTCTTTCATGGTCTCAGTAGGAACAGGCTGCTCTTCTAAGTTATCTTTCTCTTGAATACTGTCATTTTCAGAAATGTCATCTATTGTGTTTTCATTGTTTGGCACTTGAGCAGAGAACAAGGATGTCAATGGTCCATCACCATTATTGCCCTGCATAACAAAAATAAATAAATAAATACTTTATTGTGAAGATTGGGTATACCTAATTCATAAAATTGCAACTACATAACAGTATATTGTCACCATTATATTTAAGTATCTAAAAAGCATTATTAAATAAACACGAGTAGATAAACTTAAATAATATTTCACATTGGAATTGATATAATATTGATTACATAGTTAAAAATAATTCTACTCAAAAATTTCAGAATAAAAATAGCTACAGTAGAAAAATGATCGACAAAGTATTCACCAAGTATAATTCGATTAGTTCAAAAGCTCATTTATCACTGATTCTACAAGTAGGTATATTTTTATGCCTATTTGCATAAAATATACAGAGTTTACTTAAATCAAGAAAAGTTAGATCAAAATGGCAGGTATTAAAATAAAATAGAGACGATAGAAAAATAAAATTCGAACAACGCAAACGTAAAATAAAATTGAGTAGGCACAGTCATAAAATAGAAACAAACCCAACTTTTATCTACATATTCGCTACACAATGATTCCAAAACATCAAACCGAATAACAAACTGGAAGCAAGTAAAAACTTTGTAAAAATCTTGTAAGATGCAAGCAACAAAATATGCTTTTAATTGTCTGTAGGCTAAGTTAAATATAAATTTATAACAACAGAGCTACCTACATATTAATTTCTATAAAAGATCAATATTAGGCAATAAAATTGATTTGCCACAAAAGCATGATTGAAGTCGTACAAATCTATCTTATTGGAAATGGTTTGATTGTGTAATTATATAAAATATTATTATATACGCGTAGCCGTATTACATGACATAGTTAAAAAAACAAACAACTGAAGGAATAATTTACAAAGATCTCCGAGTAGATGCGGGTTAAGAAATTATTTCTAAACTTGATAATTTTACATTAAAAATAAAATTAAACTTTTGGATATTCCAAAAACTTTTGATATAGAAAAATAAATCAATTATAATTTATTTAAAAAAACATTCAGCAAGGACTAAAATAAATAGCTTCACAAATTATCAATTTGAGAAAAATAAAAAGGAAAATACAAAAAGTTACAACCAGTTTGTATTAATTAGAAAATAAAATAATTTCTTTTTTATTTAATTGTTTGAAAACCGGTCGCAACGTTTTGAGTTTTCCTTTTTATTTACATCAATAATAACGTACCAATTTAGTTATAAATTTATAATCAAAAATTCTTCAAATTTAAAGCGGCAGCTATTATAAAAAAACTGCTGTAGGGAGCAATAGTAATTAATATACTGCAATAAATAAATATTTTTTAAAGTACGATTTAATTATGTGAAAATCATGTAATTATAGAAATGTGATAGGCATCATGATTTCATTTTTCAATTGAACTTATGAAATAAATGAAATGTGATAAATGGAAGTAGAATATAGAAATGCTGAACAACTAGATCACACTACAGGTTTTGGTTAATTAAAGCAGAAACTTAATTGCCATTCAGTCGGAAACAAATTTGTTACTAATGATTGCTAAAAATTATGGAAGCAGTAGCAGTATTTTGCAGACAAAAAAGAAGTAAGAGGATCAAACCATCACATGGCATCAATATACGTTAACTTATCTTGCACATGCACACATATCTCGTACCTTTTAAACGATGGAATACATAAAGATTAAAAATTTAGAAATTTATACAAATCATTTGGAAAAGCTCTTTTGCAGTTCACAATTATTTCGCTCAGGGCAACTTTAGGTTCAAATAAGATGGCCTTTCAGACATTCTAAACTACTTTGCAATGTTATGAGGAAATCAGAAAAAGGTAAAATCATTATTATAAGAAAACCTCAGTGTCATTTATCGTTTTCCAGATAAATTTACATGGACATTTATATTTTTCTATGAAATAGAGAGCTTTATTATATAACAATTAATACGAATGAAGTAAAAATAAGAAGAATAAAACCAACCAATTCAAGTATTATGGGTCTCTGTAAACATTTTGTTGCTTTAGTGTATATTTGGGGAAATATTGTGTATAAGATTTTGAGTGATTACCACACGTAAATATTTTATGGTCAACTTCAAAGTCATAATGGTATGTATAATTAATTGATGTTTTAGAATTATTTTATTTTATTTAATAGTGAATCTGAATCATTTCAATTAATTATTGTATTTTATTGAAGCCGCGAGCTTAATTTTTAAGATGGTTTTGTTTACACAAAAATAAAAGTTTTGATAAAAAAGCTTGTCATGTGTTTTCAACATAGAATTATTTTAATATTATGTAAAATTTTAAAAAAATAGATTCTCCTTTTACACTGTTTCAAATATCACTTTTTCAGCGTATACATTTATCTACAAATTTAGCTATTGATAACGTGTTGAAATCACGTACATTATATATATTTAGTTTAAAAGTGTCACCTTTCTTCCATTTCGAACGAGTAGGTACTTTGATCAATGTTCTTATTCACCATCTAGTTGGGTAGGTACCTATTCACTATTTTGGTCACAACGCATCTCTCCTACTTTGAAAAATGATTCTTTCATTTTTCTAATAGAGAAATTGATAATATAATATAGAAAAAGGATAGAATTACCATATTTAAAGTTGATTTCCATGCCCTCCCTGTTCTTCTTCCAGAACCATCCACCCATCCATCCCCAGCCTAAACTGACTAGACGTGAATCTGACTTAGATCAATCAATAGACTACAAATCAATACCGATCTCGAGTGCCTGTTTAAGTTCTGAAGCTAATAATCCAAACATTATACCTCTATGATCAAGTCGGGGCAGAGAAACTCCCAGCTAGGATAAACTTCTTGTTGTGTGGCTTGAAAAAAGCTTGAACGAATTAGGCAACAACATTACCCAACTGGATTGCGATAGATAGGCAAACAAACTCCCTAAAAGTACATCTAGACGAATCTGGCGTTTACAACAAATATAATCCCAACCGCATAGTCATTATGAAAACAGGTCTAAAGAGATTAGTAATTGAATTTATAACATAGCGTGCGATCACATAGGCACAAAACGTTAGTGTTACAAACAAAATGACCAAAAAATATGTTAATATCTAAATGACTGTAGTAAAAACAAATCTACTACATGCAATGCATGCAGAAATATCATTTTAGTCAGTAAATCGATGAATAGGATATAAAAAGTTGTTGGATGTTCAATTAATAAATATAAAACACGTGCTATGACTAAATAAGTGATACATAAATAGCCTTAGATTTAGCAGGTAAGTATAAAGATGGAGCAGAGCAGACAACGAATGTTGACCGATGATAAAAGAAAACAACAACGTCAGCTTCACACAAATCGATAGCAATCATCCCTGAGCTAATGTCAACGCAAAATGTTGTTGCTTAATCATCGCAAACGTATAGTGATTGACCCTAACTAATCCTCATAAAACAACAGCGTAAAACGAATGAAATTAAAGTTATCGCCAGGCTAAGTGAGTCATAAAAAATACATATCCTTAGTACTGCATACCAACGAGTTCAGCAAAAATGATAGTTAAGGATATACAGAGCTTGAACGCAATGTACCTAGGTATACAAAATTATATTAACTTTCTCTCTTGACCTTATCACAAAATCTGTGAAAATGTTACTGTAATAAAATTCCAAATTTATTAATAAATCGGGAATCAAAAGCATTAAGTCTAGTTTACTACACGAACAAGTAATAATAGCAAATAAAATTATACTAAATCATAAAACTATTGACAACTTGAACTTACTCGAATCCATTGACTGTTTTGATCTAGGTTACTTGTAGAGATTTTAAAACCTTTGGCAAATGTGTTGGAACTATTTGGATCTGTTAGGGAAAAGCTTTGCTGCAATAAATTATTAGATGTCTGAGAATCAGCCAGGGAAAAACTTCCCCGTAATGAATTTGTCTGTTGATCAGCCAATGAAAAGACATCACGTGACATATTATGCATTTGTTGAGCATCAACCAGTGAGAAGGTTTCGGGTGCACTCGTTTGAGGATTTAAAGAAAACGACTGCAACGCATCACTTGAACAGCTGGCTAATGAATGTCCTTCTTGAGGATTGACTAATGAAAACGCTTGTGGGACAGCTGCTACTTGAGAATTTCCCAATGAACACGATGATTCAATCGTCTGAGGTTTCAACAATGAAAAATGGTCCGGCCTGTTAATAGATTGAGGCAATGAACAACCTTGAGAAGCATTCCTTTGTAGATCGGATAAGGAGAACGTTTCAGGTGAGTTCAAGGGTGGATCAGTCAATGAAAATCGGTTTGGCGAGGCATCCAATTCTGGAACAGGCTGCTGTGCCAATCTCGGTGAATCCGACAATAAATTATCAGACACCATTTGAACTGGTTGCGGTAAAGAAGAGGTGCTATCGATGTCAGATTGCGGTTCGGATAAAAAGAATGAGTCCAGAATTCCCTGAGTCTTCTACAAAAAAAGCACAGAAATATTTTTGTTGACTTCAGAAGATTATTTTAAAATTAATTCACATTAATAAGAAATAGACAGTACCTGTAGATCTAAATACATTTCTATGGTCTATGTATAATTCACTCCATTGAATACAATATGATATATGTATTATTGCTATTACTTAGTAACTATAAACACTGCTTATCACAACAATCTGAAACATAAAAATTGAGTAGAACTGCAAGAGAAACGTTGAAAACCAGGAAGGAAATATTTTATTAACTTGGATATTCATAAAATTCAACAAAAAAAACAATTTCATTAATTGAATAAATACAATTAGAAAAAGTGCATCCATTAAAGTTCATTTTCTAGAAATGAAGCTAGTAATTACAGGGACAAGTGAAAATAAAATTTAAAGAAATAGATAAATCTGCCCAAGCAGTTTGGGTTCGGAGTTTATTCACAAATTACAAAAATCAATTAAAAGGATACGGATAACAACAAAAATCAGAGATTAATTAAAAAGATCACCAGACGTTTATTTAACCCCAAAAAAGATAAAATATTAGAGCACAACACTTCCTCGGTCAAAAACCAAAAAAGAAATATTTCTACATGTGCTGCCTCATGGCTCTACATTCGTCTCACACTTAAATAAACGTCATGGTGATCTTTCACGCTACGTTTACAATGCATGATATTTCCTTGTTTCTTATTAATTTGTCTTTGATTTTTCAAATAATTTTGCAATTAATTAATTCAATAAAGCTCTGAAAAATAATCAATTCTATTTTTTTATTAACTTCAATATATTCCCATAGTCATGTTATATTTTTTGGAATATTATATTTAAAATAAAACAGAATCTATTTCAAAACACAATTAATAGTTGGGCATTTAAATTTGAAGAACGAAAATTGACATACTTTTAAATGCTCTGAAGGTTGCGCAAGCAAAAATGTTCCTGTAGAGCGTGAAGAGGTGGCCCCCGTTGGTTCCTCATCAGTTGCCATGGAGACGCACCGAGTGTCTGAATCGCTGATAACATCGTCGTCACCCTCACCTAATTCGTCCCGCTCCTGCTGGTCCAAATCTTGCCCAGACGGCTGGCTAAATGGGCGTGCAGGAACCACTGGAGAGCCCAGATGGAAGCCGCTGCCGGCATCGTCAGTAAGACGAAACCCAGTGGTGATACGGTCAGGATCGAGATTGTGGCCATCCAGGTCGAGATCGGATTTTGGGTCGTTACTAATTCCTGAGGCGTTGATCAACAGCATCTCGTTATCATCGACAGTAAATGCTGACAGGTAAAGCAAATTAAATAACATTTATCGAAAAATTGACTCGTTTGCTTACAACTACAAGTATGATCAACATAACCATCATAGTGAATGGGCAATCGTTCGGTATCAAAACATTACACGAGGAGAGAAAAAATCATTATCAATAAACCAAAATTTACAGTTTTGCCACAAAAAGTTTATATAGTAAATAATGACAAGCAATTTTAAAAATAATCTTTTTGTAAAACATACACCAGGACTTCATAGTAGACATCAAATTCAACCCGGAATACATTCATTGGTCTAACATTTGCAAACTTAATATTTAAAAAAAATTTAAATCCACAAAATTGATAATTTTGAATCCCAAAATAAAAACTTAATAAAGACCGAAAACTTCAAGTTTTGATTGCCTTTGTTTGTTTTGTCTATAAATATGAAAAACTATCTCTATGGTAATGCTGACCAATTCGGTTTACTAATATCGATAGTTGAGCTAGTTGTTGAGATATCGATAAGTCAGAACTAGCTCTGCGCTTACCTAGACTCCCTTGAAATGGATTAGTAGCATGGCTCTGCATCAAACAACTTATCGAAGCCATGGAAGCACCAATGAGCCAATGAAAGATTTCTGCCACCAGAACTGTGATATTGATCTGAAGATGTGGAACCCGCTGTGCCAGGTGCTGAGGAGAAGCGAGAAAGAGCAGGCAATGCGGCGGGCATCTAGACAGAATCTGGAACACAATGCGAGCATTAGCTTCCTCCTCTCTTTGGTCAGGCTGAAGGCTAGACAAAGCGATATCTGAACAATTGACAAAAAAATCATTAGTAAATATTGATTATGAAAAGAACGAATATTTTCCATCTGTTTGTGCAACCCTCTACCAATTCTTAAAGTTTGATAAGAGTTGATTTGATGTTTTGTTTATTTCATCTAACCATCTATGTAACTTTGATTTAGTGCACATGTATGGGCATTACAAAGAAATCACATTTTCTACTCGATACACGCTTTTACGGAGCATAGTTATCTTTTCCAGACCCTTTCATCTGTTTTGATACCATTTGATGCACTTGTTCGATATACATATCTCCTGTCAATAATAGGAATAACATTTCCCCATGTTGTCAATTAGGTTCCTACCTGATTTTACTATTTATTCTTTTTATTCTTGTCACAATTAGATTTTTATGATTCCTCTCAGAAAAGAATAATAAACTAGACAACCGTATGCAAAAAAAGTTGTTTAAGCCGCCAATACTTAAAAATATAAAATCAAATTTCATTTTATTTGGTATGTTACAATTCATTGAAATACTATTATATTTCTATGACCAAAATTTAGGGCAAACCTTCTAGTTCAATAATGTGGAGCAAATATTCTATTCAAAGTAATCCTTCTTAGGTATACTTTTATGCAAAGGTATTTAATGACTATCCGTTAGATAATACAAATCTGTAATAATTAAGATTTAAAGTCATTTGTAGCATTTAAATACTGTACTCATTGCTTTTAGCAACTTTTGAAAAATTCACAAAATAAATTTGTTAATTTATATTTAACCTATACATACTTTGAAGACAACAGGCACCAACGTTATAGAACATTTTATCAAATAAGAAAACAAATCAACATGTCAAGAAACCATAAGAAGTAGTTATATTTTACCTTTCTCAGTGACATATTGGGGACAGTAATGATAAAGAATACAAGTCAATTTTGTTCCAAGACAGAGTTGTTTAGATAAGGATTCCAGATCTTCATCTAATATTTGTACCTGCTATAAATAAAAAAGGTTACTAATCAAAATAATGTTCAAGAAATGAATCACACCAATATTAGAATTCCAAGATAAAAAGGAAGGCCCAAATTTTATGGAACACATATTTTTTTACTGACATTGTTTCGTAAAATACATTTTACATTTTCAAGTCAGAAAAAACCCGCAAGAATAGTAAGTAAGTTAGGTATAAATAAAACTATATAATTAATAGAAAAACACATAGTCCTAATAAATATATGTGAAAAAAGATCTGATTAAGATACTTCTGGACTGTGGAACTATTGTTGAGTACCATAATATTTAATTTGGGAGAAAATGTTTTATACGGACAGTCTCTTTGATTGCCAAATTCAAACTCCGTTGTACCAGAATCCATAATTGAGAAACACTCATGAAAATTGTTGGTGCAATTCTCACAGTCAAATAGATGCTTAGAAATAAACCTTGTAGTTTATGCTGTCCTTATAAAAATATTTCTCCCAAATTAAATACTATGGTGCTCAACAATGGTTCCATTTTCAGTCCAGAAGTAGCTTAATTAGGTCTTTTTTCACATATATTTTTTAGGACTATGTGTTTTTCTATTAATTATATGGTTCTATTTATACCTAACTTACTGTTAATAGAAGTTTTGTTTATAACTAACTTATTTACAGTTCTAGCGGTTTTTTTGTTCTTTGAAAATGTAAAATTTATTTTACGAAACAAATGGCGACAAAAAAATATATGTTCGCCTTCCTTTTTATCTTAAATTTTTTTAGTGTAATATTCGTCGTATTACAGATTTTTTTCAAATTAGAATTTAACCAGATTATCAAAAGTATTTAATAGTATCATAATGCTTAAAATTTAATTCAGTAAAATTGTTTTCAATTTATAAGCAAAAATATTTCACATAAATTAAAGAGAGATACTATGTGACAAAAGTTTGAAATCTAGAGTATATTTAAAAGTACTTTTGACGATAATTTGCATAAATACCTTCAAAATCGAAAATCCGTCATAGAACAAAATAATAATTTACATAGTAAAGTTGTTATAATACCAAACTCACTCGTTTTCTTAAAAGTGGTTTTACAACTTCTTTAGTGATCACGTGAACCCAGTGTTGCAAAGCTTCAACCGAAGATAAATGACTAACAGATGGTAGTTCCCTATCCAGTGATCTGAAGAGAGAGTATAAGTACTATATGGGATCACATTCCACCAAATGAAAGCTCATCACAACATCTTACCGTATAGCATTCGTCACCAATGAAGAAGGAGCAATCTCGGAGGCGTAAGCAGTCATTATGGAATATATCAAACCAATATGAGATTCCTAAAATTGTGAATGTTTCAGTAAATTAGCGTAAATGGTTAAATATTTACACTTAATATAATTTCTATAACATTACAAAGTAACCAAATAGAAATAATATTACGAACCAAACAGAACGGAGAGTCTCTCTGAAGTGCTACTGCTACCACATCCTTTCCAGTTGAAACTTCAATAGCATGGAATCCACGTCGAGAGAGGTTCGATAGAATAACGGCATGACCTAAATAGCAAAAGTATCCAGGTATATACTTATTATGTTTTTAAATGTACCCAGCCGCTGATAAAGATGGGCAAACATGTACCTTGAAAATGTGCAATATCCTTTGAAACTGAGGTCAATTTACAATTATCAGAATCAAAAATTAAACTTTCACCAAACGATTTCAATATTTAAAAAAGTAAAAATCAATTAATAATAAATAGCTCAGAAATCCATAGAAATAAAGTAGTATTGGATTCAATTCAGTTACTAACAGTGAACTCTAGAAAATTCAAATTTAGTGTTATAACAACCAGTCGGATGTAAATTAAAGCAAGATTTCTTGGCACAATAATAAGAGCTTAAATAAAAAATATAGTACACACAACAATATTAATGCATTTCCAATTATTAAATATAAATCCCTTCTTATCTAATATTAAACTTATATGAGGTATTTTTTTAATTTTAGACATAAAATGATCTTGGATGTTAAAAGTTAAGAACCAAGATCATCTAAGTATGCACATATTTTCCAAATTCAGTTTAGCTAATCAGGTGAATTAAATAAAAACTCACCCATCCAGGCATCTTGAGTATTTTTAAATAAATGAGCACAAGCTGCAGCATATAACTCTCCACTTGATAATGCACCCACAATATGAGGTCGTAAAACTGGATGGTTCTAAAGATGAAACATTAAAATAATAAGAAAGTAGTCTTTATTTAGCAAAAGAAATGTTAGTATATACATACAATAGAAACTACATAAAACATTTTTTAAATCATTTCATTATAACTAAGTATGATCTGAATTTTGGTATGAAACCGCTGCTGTAAAATATTTGTCACACAAGGATCGGATTGATTGATACATTCATAAATTATTTAATTTCTTTAATCAAAAGCAGACAAAATGCATGAAAAGAAACATTAGAAATTGCCTTAAATAGTTTTACAAGTACATATATAAAAAAGCTTAGCTAACACGTAGTCAAGTAATGAGGCATACTCACATGGTCCATATAGAAAACATCTCGAAATGTATTGGGAACATCATTTCGATAGGCTCTGTGAATAATCCATGGAACTGAGGCTTTACATTGTTCCTAAGGGAAAAAATCAATAAGATAGTTGAATGAACTTGGAAAACACCTAGTGCAAAAAGTAATTAAACTTCACCAGCTGAGGTTCAAATTCTTTTGAAAATGATCAAATACTAAAACATATAAATGTAGTAAAATTACCTCTTCTTTGGTCAATTCTATCATCTCTGAGACTAAAAGAACAATACAAAAATTAAATAATTAAAAAAAACTTAATTAAACAAGTGATTATAGATATAATCGTTATTCACACAAGAGTCTATTGATAATACATGGCTCACTATAACAATAATTATTTATTTTGTGTAAACTAAGATAAGTCAATTTATTCACACCTAAATTCAAACATTTCATTGCAAATATTAGCTAATCAGAAACAAAAGTACAAAGCTATTATCTAACAGTTTAGCTAAATATTCTTTAATATAGGCCCTTTCCACTCGGTAGGTTTTCTATATTTTGTGTCTCCATAGTACTTTAAATATTGGTAACTTTTGTATTAGAAAATAGTGATAGATAGTCTCTTTAACAGTCTTAACTAAGTCTATAAATAATATGGTTTACAAAAATTTAAATTAAACAAAAACCAGTTATGCATAATTAAGGTTGACTTTCCAATACAATCTTTGTCAAAAAATAATTTTCAATTACAAAAACAATAATTAAATACATTAGAATAATAAAGTTTAAAAAAATATTGAGACTAGGAGGCAAAAAACAGAGAAATGTCAAGATATCACTTGAAATGGATATTAATCTTATGAATAAAAGTTGTTCAAATTCTTTACAGTGATCTGTGGTTGAAAATCTGTCTTTTTGTCTCCTAGTGTCTATGTTCATTGAACTTTATTATTCTAATGGCATCAAATAAATCACTAAAAATAGACTTGCAAAGCCCCAGGTAGGTGTTAGGGAGATGACCCCCCTTAATTTCAAGCTTAAAACAGTTGAAAATGCATTGCAGAAGCAGCAACTTTGGAGGTAGGTGAAGGCTTGATTTCTAAACAAAACAAAGATTAAAATCTCTCAAATTACATCTTCAAGCTGAGAAAATAAGTATAACATAATTTATTATTAATAAACCTATTGTTAAGTTAGTTTCTTATTGGTGAGTTAAAAATGTAATGTTGCATGTATGCATTTCAAGACCTCCATAGTAAGCTTAACAGCTCTTCCAGTTTCATCCACATTGGAGTTTGCATAGACACTTGGATTTTTGTATGGTTCTTTTGTACCATGTTAAAGATGTGTTCAACATTAGCATTACTGTTGAGTATACTGAGGATACAAGGTATCACTGTGACTAGATAAAAATATGGTTGTGATTCATCCACAAAATTATGTACATACAATGCAATAAGGTAAAAATACAAAAAATATTTATCTTACTATATTTAATTTTTTTTAAATTCAACAGGCTAAAAGAGAAAAAAACAAACTGAAGAATTTAGATCAAATGTCTTAAATATTTGAGGAAAGTATCCCAAGAAAGAATGAAATTGCAAGAAGCTTGGGCAATTTTTATAATTATAATATGACATAAATCCATAAAGTAATTCCTTAGCCTAACTCATTTAAAAATCCCAACTCCCTCCTAGAGGATACCACATTAGAAAAACATACCTCTCTATTTGGATTTACAGAGAAACATTGTCTTATACACTCAAGAGCAAAAAGAATTGCCACCCTACAATTGAAATTTAACATAAGTGTGTCAATTCATTATTTTTGATAGCTTAATAGGCATAGATTTTAATTATTGAACACACCTAATGAATAGAATTCACCCAATTGGTTAACTAACTAACCAATAGATTAATTTAATTAACATAGAAATCAATAAATTTGTGAGTTTAATATAAATACAATTTTGGATAAAGTATCTCTATTTTATGGGTGGCGATTCTTTTTGCACTCCAGTGTATTGTTGAAAATAAATTTTCCATCTCAGTAATCAATGAATTTTAAGTTTTTAATTCTTCCTAAGGATTTACGATAAGTAACATCTTCAACCAAACATACTAGACAAGTGAATTTAAAAATCTAGATATTTTTTTCAATAGTAGAATAATTTCATTGAGAAAAGTAGGCTATTTTATGTATTTATATTTATATTACTTATAAGTAGTATAGGGTGACTGTTGTACCTTGCCATTTTTAATATTTATAACATCAACAGAAGACGTTTGGATAACCAAGAAAACAAGAGATAAGCAATTAATACAGCAAATACCATTTTTGTATGTTTTCTAGAATTTTTCACAAGGAGGATTTTCTATGAGTTAGGGTGTGCCATGTAGAACACTTGTGAGATATTAAACCCGTTGAAAATCTCTGTCAAGCAATTAGTTTGAGGTTCGATCCTATTTTACCACAGAATGACTGGACTGGAGGCAAGATAACTAGGTCATATTATTAACCAAAAATGGCAAAAAGTGTGTTAGTTAAAATCATAAAATATTTAAAATTCCTTGGAATGTTTTATGGAAAACTTATTTTTAGAAAAAAACATCAATAATAGGGCCGATGATGTCATTAAGTCCAAAAAGTTAAGGTTTATCCGATTGACTTTAAATATGGTCTGTAGGTCCACTGGGGACCCAGTAACACAAATCCATAATGTGTTTTGAAAAAAGGATTTTTGTTTCTGAACAAAAAACAATAGCTGTACAGACAAATATTGATTGCAAACCAAGTGGAATTGGTAATTGGCAACCGTTTTTATTTGGTAGTGCGACGATGTAGGTATCTTTTTTATAATGAAGAAATTTTGTTTCATAAATATGCTCTATTTTTCAATGTGATATTTTATTAAAAATAAATAGTGGAATTGAGTAGTTTTAACAAACAATCAACATTTTTTACAAAGTCCAAGTGTAATAGTATAAACTTTTAAAAATATTTTTTTTAAATTTGTTTGAACTACTCAATTCCATTATTTCTTATTTTAGAGCAATATTATTAGGCCAGGAAATAGCATGCTGATTTATGGAATCTTATTTTAATTTCCCCCGAAAGTCATAATAGAAAAAGTTATGACGTTTTCAATTACAATGTAACATCCCTTTTAGGTAAT
This sequence comes from Parotoplana pacifica, assembly GCA_034780595.1. Lineage (NCBI taxonomy): Eukaryota > Metazoa > Platyhelminthes > Proseriata > Otoplanidae > Parotoplana > Parotoplana pacifica. Next base: position 1,475 of record JAUYWI010059146.1, on the reverse strand, counting down.
ACAATTTTAAAGGAGTGTCACTGTTTAAATTGGAGAATATTTTTTTGCTTTACATCTAAATATTATCAAACACAAAGGCATTTAAGGTATTCATTAGAAAATATTTCATAAAGTAATAGCTTCAAATAATAAAAAAAACAATAGATATTATAATTATGGAAACCGTCAATGACAATATTATCAATGGCAACATTATCAAATTCAACAGCACAATAACTAACTTATAAAGAATACAATCTTCTGGTTTGTTACATATTTCTACCAGTAAAAATAGAACAACTAAAATAGCAATGTTACATTTTAAAAATATTGTAACTAATTTAAAAAAGAGTAAATAACGGAAAAAACGTATAGAAAATTTAAAACAGTTTTCTCGAAAGGTAAGTACACATTTAAGTTGTAAAATAAGAATTTAAACAAACAAAACATTTATTATCATCTTTGATTAAGAAATAAATTATTCAGTTAAATGTTAGGATCTGTAAGCTGATTTTGCTTCTATATTTCCACTGTATTTACTTGATTTAAAGATTTACTTGCTGAGTCGAATTCGAAGTACTACTGATTACCGTTGCCATGGAGAATAAGTACATCAAGTTAGGAAAAGAACTAGGCCTGGAGGGGCAGAATCTTTGTGACTTTATAACCGGGCAGCTACAAGAAGAGAGAGCAAAAGAGGAACGGGAAATGAATCGCACAGAAAACATGAAATAGAAATGCTCACTTTGGAAAAAGAGAAAGAAAAAGAGCTGATCGATCAAAATGAACGACAATTGGAAAGACAACACCAATTAGAAATAGTCAGTTTAGAGACAGAAATGGCCAAAGCGCAAGCTGTGAAGATACCGGGATCTGATGCAACTGATGAAGAGGTTCAGAACTTTCTGAGAAGGCTTAGGATATTGATTGGAGGTAAGTAACAAAGTTCATTTGACCACTTTTAAAACAAAATCTATAACAGTGCGTTTTCAAATCCTATATAGGATTCTTTATAAAAGTACATACGACAGGTACAAAGTAGCAATTTGGTGTTTATTTTGCACTGAGGAGATAGTATAAATTCCCACGGCGCTGACTCTAGTAAACTCCTATTTTACTTTTAGCATTCAATCAGCTGATTATGAATTCAAATATTGAACATCATAATTTGACTATCAAGGCTCAATTTTTAGATACAAAATACCTCTATATTATTGCAATAAATTGGAAAATTTCCAAATTCAAAGGAGTATGTAAATCATCAAAACAATTAAATACAAATACATTTTAGATAGTAGCCATAGGACGTAATCAATTTACAGTTCTGAGCTGAGTACACAAAGAGGAAAACTGTATTACCTCCCTTTTCATTGCCTGATAAGTATAAAAAGCCTAGTGCTTGTGTATGAATCAAAGCCAACTGAAAATGATCGAGAAGCACCTTATGTATCCCACTTATTTCATAAGTTTAGTAGTGATTGTTTATGAAAACCTGC
>JAUYWI010059135.1:0-16222 GCA_034780595.1 Parotoplana pacifica | reverse complement strand
TTATTAAGGTGCAAATTTTAAAAAATATATACTCGAATATACTCGATTTTTTTTATGACAAAAACGTGGACACCCTGACTAGACATCGTACATAAACTCTGTCAAAATCCAATATGTTGTAAATACTGTCTAAATCCATTTTCTATACAAATGTTACTCTTATATATATATACCCATGCATTTGTATTTATTCTGAAGAAGCTAACCTAGCGAAACGTCTGCCAGTCTATGTATTTATAATAAATTGTATTCGTTGAAATAATTCATTCTTTGTTTTTTGTGTTTTTTTTACTACCCGGATACGAGGAACAAATAACATTTTCAAAGTTTATTTCATTCATATTTTTATTTTAGATTCATATTTTGCCAGATATAGCATGTAGAAAATATCAGAAACAAATTTCAAAAAAACAAAAAGTTACAGACCACATTCCAATACTTTTCAATCAGTAGTTATACCTATGAACGATTTGTATATTACTCTAAATACTTAAATGGCACTAAAATCAAAATGAAATATTCTATTTGCTCAAATTTGAGATTTAAAATTAGGATGTGACTGAGAAAATTAAATCCTGTTTTTGATTTACTTTAAATTTTATCATTGATCTTATTGTTTACTTTTAGAACAACTAGACTTGTTGGTGGTTTAATATTGCATTCACTATGGCAAGTCGTGGAGGAAACAATGCTAGTGGTACTCGACGTGGAACTAAGCGGCCCCATGAATCCTCCTCTCGATCCTCACAGTCTTCATCACATCGCAATTCAACCAGCACACCTTCATCATCTTCTCGATACGCTAATGATGACATGGCCAATATCAATGGTGGCGGTGGTGCCCCAAGTAATGTTTCTTCAGGTAATTCTTCACCAATCTCCATTGGAAATGGCAGTACTACGAAGCAGACTAACTCAGCTGCTCTAAAATCCAAGGCACTTTCCACCAGTTTGAAGAGGTAGGTTGATGAGAATGCATTTTAATTTTTTTTTTTTTTTTGGTATCGATTCTTCCTGATTTTTCTATGCTTTTGATTGATTTTTGACAGCACCTCAGCCTAAAAATTAATTTTCCGAATATTTTAAAATGTTGCAACTTCATGCTTGTATAATCATTTTCATTTCTTTTTGTTACCAAATTCGAATTTTGTGGGATTGTGTGTAGAAAATATTAATGAATCATTCCATGCATGCATTGGTTTACCTGTTTACTTTTACCTTTTCAAATATCTAATTTGGTTCATACAAAACCTAGTTTCCGTATTTTTTCGCACTTTGATCATTCATTACCCATCAATTCATACATTTCCTTTAAAAAAAATTTTTTATCTTGTTAATTTATTATAAATGATTTAGAAAATTATTTGGCTTTGAAGTCGATGTTAAAAATACTTTAATGAGAGGAAATTTAATTATTTTCATCAAACATTCCGACGTTATAAGAATAACTAAAAAGTCACTTATACTGTGGTAAAAAATGTTAGTAGAATAAGTACGTACCTACTTACATGAACAATTAGTTATACATGTATTCTATTCTATACACCTAATTAATTCTTGCTTGACTATATTCTATGTATATAAGAGGAACGCAATTTCATGTTATATGATTTCAATAAATAGCTCTAGAAATTATATTATATATGGTTATTGTTATAGAATCCAGAAAGAATTGACTGATATCATGATGGACCCACCACCTAATTGCTCGTAAGTCGCTGTGTGTTGTTCATTTGTTTCCTAAATTAAACTGTCTAGAGTTCATGATTCACTCACCAACCTAAGGAGGATATTATAAATGTTTTTTTCAAATAAGAAATATGATTTTTGCAATTCTGAAAGATTAATTACGTTTACACAGGGTTCCACGCTTTAAGGAAAACTCAGTGATTTTTTGCAATTTTCAGGAAAATTATTGAAAATAGCATGGAAATTTTTCTCTTAAAAATGACCGTTTATTCTTGCTAAAATATATTATTTTCGCTCGCCCTACCCAAACACTTTTTATATTATTACACATTGGTATTATTTTTTAAAACTATTTTCAGTGCTTATACTCCCTGCGTTTTTTACTGATTCTCAGCATTTTGCGATGTTTTTCAATGTATCTGCGTTTATTTTTTGCAGTAGTATAAAATTTTAAAATCGATGCTATTTTCTGATCTATGTTTGAAACATCTGGGCCTATGTTTTTCCTAACAACTTTAGGGAACCACAAAGGTGTAGTGACCCAGTTGTGCAATAACCCTGGTTTAGAACATCTGGTTGACACTGGTGGTTGCTCGCTGCACACAGTGGCAAACGCATCTCGGATTGCGGCAGCAACTGTTATGCTAGAAGTGTCGGAGCTAGCTGATGATGTTTTCAATTACTTCAAGTACAACATCAATCAAAAATACCAATTTTATCAGCTTCAGGAACAACTAGGTGTCGAACAGTATGTTTTTAAACGGAATGTGGAATTGAGGTGGTTAACACGAATTTTATGTTGGACGAAGTGGCCACTGAGGTTCGTTTGTTCAATCTACTTCAACCTGGTGATAGAAATCAGGAGACCCAGCAGGATTTTGGCACTCTTTCCACACTGGTGACGGTCGATTTCCACGACTGGCACAGGTCGTTCATGGCAACAGTGATGCAGAAAGGCAAATCGGGAAAAGTCACGACATAGATGACAATGAGAAAAGAAATTCCTAGTCAGGTAATTAGCTATGGCATATATAAGCATTATTATAGTACATTTTGTTTGTTGACGTATGAGTTTGGTTGCATATTTACCAGATATCACTCGGAAGAATCTCCTACTGGCCCGAAGTTTTTTAGCTGCTTGCAGAATGGAGGCACATACTGTCCACATACCTGACAAGTTGGTCGACTTAGGGTTTAAAGCCCGATCAAAATATCATCTCCCTCTTGAGAAAGAGCAGTAACAGAAGGCTAATCAGGAAGCAAAACAACAGGTTGAAGCAGAGAAGAGGCTACTGGAAGAGATATAATTCGACTGATGGAACTGGCGAAACGGAAGGAGCCATAGGCTGAAACGGCAGAAAATAAGAGACAGGCAATGGCTAATACCCTGGAGGCTGAAAGGAAAATGCAGTTGGCACTATTAGAGCTGTCAAAAGCTCATGAACTGCAAAAAAAAGTGGCGGTGTCTGAGTGCAATATTCAGAGACAGAAAAAATAGTAAATGTTACTACTATACCTCCCTTTTCGATTCAAGAGTGAAGACTTACTAAGGCACAAAAGAAAGTAACGGAACTAGCTTTACAAAAATGGCTGCGAAGGAGTTTGCAATTTATTATCGAAAGTCAGAGCAACCGGCCTTGGCAAGTCTCCACAAAGTCCCAAAGAAAAAGAAACACTGAACAGTTTGTGCCACACAACTTCGAACATAGTTGTCATATATATGTCCTCTTACACTTTTATGTTATACTATATTTCGGCGTTATTTTTTAGTGGTGGGGCGTATAAGCACTGGAAGAGAACGGTGGTATAAAAAGGGAATAGAATCTCGAAAAAGGGGCGCTCAACGTTGTCCTGGAAAAGTATGGCGGAGAGAGAATGTGAAAAGGTTGGATTGACGCTTGGAGGTCATGAAGATAGAAAGCACAGGAAAATTGATGTGGTCAGTTTGAAAGAATGAGAGTCGGCGACTCCGTGACAGAGGGAAATAAACCGACCTGTTAAAAATAAATGATGATGGTCAAATAAATAAACAGAGAAATCCATGACTTTAACTTGAATTGGTGCTTTCATCAAATACATATTGTAAATAAATACTTCTTATTTTACTTTTTATGTAATCATTGATCTATCTATCTTCAAAATTATCTTTAGCATTATCATATATACAAAACTTGTAACCCATTAATTGTACTTTCATTATGCATAGGTCCGATTTCTTTTAAAAACATTTTTTATGAAAATTATGTTTGTCATCACTAAGGGTGAAAATTCACAATTAGACATATATGTACATTAAAATGTGGTTAATACCAAATGAATTTAGGTACAGAGCTAAGACTATTTTATTTTATTCAAAATTGTAATTTAACCAAATATGTGTGGTTGCTTGGATGAATCAGGGATTAGAATCTTCCGCGGATTTTCTAGCTGAAAATATTATTTTTGTAATTCTTTTAAAATGAATTAAAACTTGTATGGGGTAAGGGGTCAAGGTCTTTTCAAGTACTTGTATGATTTTATATATTATATGTTTTTTAGTATCAAAATGGACAACATGGGCCCTATCAAATATATTCCGCGTTTTTTTTCATTTTCCATTCTAATCCCTGATGAATCAACAATATCTACACTTCACTGAAATGATGATTGTCAAAAATAGAGCTTTAATGATAGTGACAAATCTTTTTTGTTATTTTCTGTCAAACTTAAATTTGTATGTTAATTATCTAATGCCATTGATTGTTTATTCTATTATTAGTAGACCATCACGTGGTGGCAGGGGCGGACGAGGGGGTCGAGGTGGCAGAGGGGGGCGTGGAGGGGGCAACTATGGCAGTGGCAACCAAGATGACCATGTCAACAATCGTGATGATTATGAGCCTCCACCACCAAGGGAGCCTAGGAGCACAATCTGTTATAGATGCGGAGAGGAGGGCCACATATCCAGAGAGTGTCCCAACAATACTGGAGGTGGAGGAGGTCGGGGTGGTGGCAACTACTTTGGTGGTCGTGGTGGCAGAGGAGGCCGTGAAGGTGGGGACTATGGCGGAGGAAGGGGAGGACGTGGACGCAACTTTGATAGGCATTCAGGATCAGATAAAACGTGAGTGGTCCGTTGTTTTATTGGTTGCTTTTGCATCGGTCAGTTAGAAAAGTGTAGGTCTATAATATGATAGTAGATATCTAATTTTAACCTAGAAAAAGTATACTCAATTCAAATTGCTGCCTCAAAACTATCTTTGTATTTTTGTATCCATTCAAAACGACTTCGATTTGTAAATCTAATAGCCTGTATTTGTACTACTGCTTCAGAATTTATAGTTGAGTTCAGTTCTCATTATACCTTCACTAGACAAGCTTTGATTCATAGATATAAATTAGTTACATAATATCTATGTTTTGACTATCCTGCCTGTTTATTGATTGACGATTCATTGATACAATAGGATTCTAATCATTTATTTGATTCTAAATCATTTAATTGCTCATTTGACCTGTTGTGATAAATATTTGTAACACAGTAGTTCTTTTTTATATAATAGCAGTGTACCCTTTTAGCTGATTGTTGGTCACCTTTATTAATGTCTGGGGGAAGTGTCATAAAAATCGAAGTGTTCTTTATCAGTTGAGTTAAATCAATATGTAACTTACCGAGCCGGCTATAATGTGTCGTTTAATAATTTACCTACAGCGGCAGTAAACTTCGATTTTCAACAATACTTACTGCCTTTAATTAATCTGTAGTTTCAATCTATAACTTTATCTACATAGAAATCTGAAACTAGGTTCGATACATGCTCGTGCATTTATTCTTTATGGTACCCATAATGATTATTTTCTTTGTGATCGATCTAATACTGCCATTATTTTCAATTATATATTATATTGGCGTGTCTAATCTTTAGCTTTATTGATTTCATAAAAGTTGTTGGCGAATCCTTGTGTTTCAATTGTCAAATGAGTATTAAAGTGAATGTTAGAATTAATCAATTACCCGTTCTTGTCTAAAGTACACACCCTATTTACTATCAGCATAAACAGTATGCGTCTTGTATGTGCCTGGATGTAAATTATACACGTTTGTTACTGCTGTGTGGACTAATCATCAGGTACATTACTAAGGATAGAAGCATATTTAACTCCTATAATTAATTTTCTCAAGTTAGCTGATTAATTAAATAAAAAACAACCTATTTTATTAATTTCACAATATCAACAGTGTTTAACGTTTGATTAGTTGATACGGTGAATTTAAGAATAAATAAAACAGACTAATTTAGGATCTAAGAGTGTTTATGTAACTTTATCAAATTTTCTTAACCCAGTGTTGATCAGATTAATCGAAAATTTGGGATTAGTTCTCTTGTGGATCTTTTGATGTGCAAAATATGAAATTTGGCCAAAAGTTGCAAAATGTATTTGTTACAAAGAATTCAACCCTGGGGCCGATTGATCGTACATAAGTTAGAATTTTGAATTGATGGAAATCTAACCTTAAAAACGTCAGATTAAATTGTCAAAATCTGCTTATTGTAGTCTTTTTGTATTGACCATATTTAGGCGGGGTCGCCGTTGCGGATTATTTTCCTCCACTTCTTGCTATCTGTTGCATCCTCTCGGACTCCCACCTTCTTCATATCTTTACGAATGCAGTCTTCCCATTTCTTTTTGGATCTTCCACACCTCTTCCCCACCTTCATCTTTCTGACTCTTCTACCCACATAGTCAACCTCCTTACCACATGTTCTAACCACCGGAGCCTCACCTCCCTTAGCTTTTCATTTCTTTGTCAGTCCTAAAGACCACCTAAGCATTTCATCCTTGCCACCTGCATATTTTCTTCCTGTTCTTTTGTTTAGTCACAGTTTCCATCCCATACAGCATTGCTGGTTTCACCATTGTCTTATACAGGTCACCTTTCACCTTGTCTGGTACTTTTCTGTCACCAGTTATCCTTTTTTATGCACCCCATCCAGTTTGTATCTGTTTCTTCACCCATTTCTAATTCTATACTTAATATTGAAAGTGAAAGAGCATATGTGGTACAGACTAAAATTAAACACCAGGAAGCTATAAATCAGAAGTATTTTGTAAAAAAGTAAGTTGTATAATATTTATGCCAAAAACTGCATTTTCTCCTAACTCTGTAATATTAAAAGGTGGGTGATACTCATAGATATCGTCCCTACCATCTACAAAATGTAAACATAGATTTCGAAATTTATAAACAGTCTGATTTCTATATAATTATTACTCTGTGGAAAGAATGGAGCCATATCCATTGAAATTTCTATAGCTCAATTCGCTGCATTTGTGACGATCAATGATTTTAGTCTGGCAAACTGAGATATAAACATCAGTACATACAGACTTTAGTTTTTAATTTATATGCATCAGTATGCCTACAACGAAACATTGCAAATGGGAACTTTGTAACTGCGATTCCGGATATCTCCATGCTAGTATTACATTTTCAAATTCCCTAAACCGTGGTAAATTAACAATGGACAAACCTGCGCCAATGCCAATGCCAACTGACAAACATTCTAAAGAGTATAAATATAAACGTAGGTGTCAACTACAAAAACCAAACCAGTGCTTATAGTTAGATCGCCGCCTTCGCATATCAAATCTACTATTGCACCACCGCTTTCTTTATATTATGCCAGCTTACTGTACTAGATGTAGCGCCAAAGCATTTTTGTATACTGATCTCATTTGATATGATGACTCCACTGTTACAGCAGTGCCGTCTTCGTGTACTGAATTCATTTCATATGCTGAAGCCACCATTACAACACCGCCATCTTCATATATTGATCCTATTGTAACACCACCACGTTCTTCATGTATAGAGCCCACTGTTATACCACAACCTTTTTGTCGTATAACTATAATAATTCTATTGATGTGACAGAAAATAAGTCAGATATTTAAATAAAATCACAATACAAAAAACCTGATGAAATAAAGCTTTTATGTAAGAAACACAAATTGTGTATGAAGAACAAATTCAAATTATGTAATCTCACTGATTTTATCAAATATTAGTGAAACATTGACTGATGCAGACTTATCTCACTTATCAATCAAATTTAGTGCTTTTGATATACTCATTTTGCAGAATGAAATTTACAAATTTGCCCAGAAATACTGAGATGAAGTGATGCTGCAATTTTGCACTAACACTAGATTTTGTATCACCCAGAGCATTTTTTGACAAGGATTGCAATGAGTGTTTATAAGGCATCGTCAATTAGGTCTTGACAGCAGTGTGCTTGATCAACATATGCCACAACATTAATGGTGCATTTAACCAAGCAGCGAACAGAAACAGTTATAGGAGCTGTATGCAGCCGAAGAAATCAGTTGGCTAGATTAGCTATTTTTATATCCGTTTAAACAATGCTTCTTAAAATTATATGAATGTATTTTGATAGTTTTTGTGTGAAATATGTTTTATATTTTATTATAATAGGTAGTTCTATTAAATTCCTAATTACAGCATGCATAACTTTAATTTATCTATTTTGTTTGTCAGACTAAAAATATTGATCGCCATAAATGCATCAATTTGTGCATTAGATTAATTTATGGATGTGACTAAATTTTTACGACTTTGTATGTAGGCTCTTATCGATTAATCCAAAAAAAAGTTATTTGATTGAAATCTAATTTTTCTTTTAACTACATATTTCATAACTTAAGTACTATCAATCGGCTTCTGAAGTTAAAAAAGGACTAAATTGATTAATATTTCGTAGGTATACTGTAAACATGTCACTAATTAAAGTTTATACCTGCCGTTTCAAAATGTTAATTTTTGTGACCCGGGTGCAACTTGAAAGCCAAAAATGTTTCTGAAATTATATTTCTGATTTAAAATTGTGTTGAAACCATTTTCTTTAAACTCCAGCCAAATGTTACCTGGCAGATGCATAATCAATGTTAAAGATTTAATAAAAAATACAGATCCCTAAACAGTTATGAAATTGTTGTATCAAAAAATACTCAATGGATGAAATCTTATATAGTTAGACAGAAAAATGTCCTACAAAATATACATAATCCATTGGAATTTGTCATATTTCACATATCTAGTTTTTGTGTGTCTGATATATTAGTGTGCCAAGTAAAAAAAAACAGTAATTTTATCTAAAATCGAACATTGAGGTCTGTTGATTTTGAGACCAAGACCTGACCACCAACATGTTAAAAATGATTTTTTCTCAAATTCTATTTTAGCAAATAGAAATGATTCAGCAACTAATAATACACCAGATAAACTATTTAGAGTCATAAATTGAAAATACACAATACTTTTGTATACAACAAGGAACCAGATGTGGAATCGGCCCAAATTTTGATACTTTGTTTCTAGTAGCTTTTGTGGTCTATATGCCATATTTGAAACAACTGATGATTATTTTCAATTTTAGAAGCATTTTTATAACAAAAATCAATAACACATTTGCCTAAATGTCATTTTCATAAATGTGTCAAGTCAGATCTTAATTATTTTACTCAAGGTATGCCAAATTTGGACATTGGAAAATGTCAAATTTCCTGAGAAGCTCAGTGGCCTGAATGGCAATGTTCCACATTTGTCATGAGGTAGTTGTGTACCAAATTTCAACCAAATCGTATGTGTAGCCTTCCCCCTCCCGAAATCTACCAGGTATACAAAGACGCGAAATCTACCAATGGTTAAAAACTGTTTGTTTTTTTGCATTTGCAGAGGTGTCAAGCCTACTGAGAAACGTGACGGAGGGGGTGCTCATAACTGGGGAACTATACAGGATGAAATGGAGTGAGTTTTTATCTATTCATGAGAGTCTGCACTCCTAATAGACAAGATTGTTTATTAAGAATGGTGGTCTTTATGTTAAATTTCGATTCTTATATGTATTATATTGGGAAAAAAATACAATTGTGATTTCAAACTTTTTAAATAGGAACTGGATGTCCATATAATGAGGCAATTCTTGAATCTTTATGCAGTTGCTGATCAGTTTGAGCGCTCTGTTTATTGTTTAGGTGGTAAGAGCTTTTTGCCAACGATTTGATGAATAGTTTTCTGTCATAGCTAACATTTGGGAAAACATTGTAAGCTGAAATATTGTCTGTCCAGTTAAAACTATATCTTTTTGCGTCATGTTTCTTTGTGTAGCAGGCTCATTGGATTGTAAGTCGCAAATGATAGCGGCTAACCTGTTTCTCTGTTAATGGAGGCATCAAGAAGTTCTGAAAAGTGAAATGCACATTCACTTTTCAGTGTGATAGTGGTGACACTAAATTAGTGTAATATATAGAATATCTATAATTTATTTACAATTATTGGAACATTCAAGGAAATGATTAGTTACTATTTATACACTATTTAAATACAAGTTTGTAGGTGTTTCCTAAGTCTTCTCCATGCCCACATCTCCAACAAGTGACTTTATGATGGCATAATCTTTTTCCAGAGACCCAATTGCCGCTTTTCCTAGACCGATTCGAGGTTGATTTCTTTTCCGTGTTCTCCCTTTTTTGAAAGTCTGTGATTTCTTCGATTTGCTTGCCATTGATTGTTATTGGTGTCATTACCTACTATCATCCTTTGGTTTTATCAGCATTCAAATAAAGACCAACAGCCTCACTTTCCTCTTTAACATTATTAATCAGGTTTTTTTAATGTTCGCTATTTTGAGCATTGATGGTTGTATTGTGTGCGTATTGAGATCCTAAATGATTTGACCACCGATTGGAAAGCCTCTAACGTTGCCTGAGAGAGGAGAGCGGATAATCCGTTCGCCATAGATATTGAAAAGGAAGGGTGAAATTATACACTCCTGCTAGACACCTTTTTGAGGGGTGGCAGTATCTGAAAAGTTATTTGCCATTTTCACCGTCTATTTTTGTGAGTCATATAAGGATTTGATTAAAAGAGTGAGCTGGTTTGGAAAACCCAAATTAGATAGGGTTTGCCACATAGTGTTGCAATCGACGCAGTCAAAAGCTTTCGAATAATCGATGAAAAGCATGAAAATATTTTGGTTTCTTTCTATAGCTTTTTCTATGCGTCTAATGTTGAAAATCTGGTCCCTTGTGCCTCTACACCAGCTCTGGGACCGGCCTGCCTATTCGGTAGCTCCCTTTCCAGATGTTGTTTCATGCGACTTGCAATAATGTAAAGGAGGATTTTGCTAGCATGGTAAATTAATGAGAACGTTCTGTTATTCTTGCATTCACTAAGGTCTCCATTGTGGAGAGGGACATACAATGAAGTACGCTAATCATCTGGCCATTTGTTTGTCTTCCAAATAGTGCCACTGGATCCACTCTTTTCAAAAGTTCTGTCACAATATTGTCGATTCCAGGAGATTTGCCTAGACGCAGTTTTCTCATCGCTTCCTCGACTTTATTCAGAAACATTTTGGGTTCTTGTTTTCTTTAGATAGAGTTGTGTCCGCCTGCTGAATGTTGGAATCACGTTTGTAAAAATCCTCACAATAACCACGCCATTTTTCAAATGTGTCTTTTGTGGTGGTAAGGATATTTCCATTCTCATCTTTGATACAACCAACTTTAAATTGAGGTTTTCCCGTAATGTCCTTGATGGTTTTAACGAAATCTCTGGATTTTTTGTTCTGATTGTGCCATTTTTGTGCTACGAGACCAAAAACACTTTTTCCAAGAGAAAGATACTTGCAAACCATAACTCTCTAATTAAATTTTATTTTTATGACATTTTCAAGATTAATCTTTGTGAAATTTTATTGTACCTTGATATTTTTCAACTATTGGATATGCTATTAATTATCACCACATCTAATCCCTATCTTGTGCAGACCTGCTGTTGAATCTGAGGTGAAAGAAGAGGGTGTAGCTGATGCACTGAACGTGGATGAAGTTCCACGTGACTGGGCAGCTGATGAGGTGGAACCAGAACCAGTTCAAGCTGCTGAACAGGAAGAGCCAACCATGACCTTGGAAGAATGGAAGGCGCGCAGACAGCAGAACCAAGTGCATCTGCCAAAGTCTGAAAGCCAGCGAAAGGCCAATGAAGGCCGCGAGGTGTTTGGCGATATGGTCTTGTACAGAAAGAACCAGGATGATCGGCATGCTGATGAGGAGGAAACTGAAGAGGAATTGGAAATGGCAGAGGTAGGTTGAACTAAAAAAAGCTCATGACCTTCAAATTACTTTTATTAGATGGATTTTGTGGTGTTTCTATATGTTGGTGCTCTAAAATGCTTATTTACATAGTTATTCAATGTAAAGTTATAGACATTGCAGATTGGAAATAATTTTGGAGAAAAATAAATAATCGATAGTCCAACTTTGTTGTAAAAATTGTACTCTTTAAAAAATTTAAGCCATAGATTACTTCTCTAATATTCAAAACAGCTGATTACAGTAGAAATTATAGTTCAAATCTTTTTATGTCAATATTATATAGAACACATTTATGGCTAATCTCCTGACACAAAATGAGCAATATTTGGCATCCATACCCACCGTTTTCTGTTAACCTAATTGCAGATTTTGATTTAGGGTGTTCCGTTGCTAATTTGCATAAACAAAAAATATAGCTTAAATAATCTTTGGTTTTTTTTTGTTATTAATATCTCTGTGGATGACATTCTTTAACAATTTAATGGAATTATTACAACATAATTGCCAGCTAATAAAAGTAACTCCTGACTCCTAGCGTGTTTTATATTTACACAGCAAAACACAGTAAGTATCTGACAGTTAGAATATCTTAATTTGTGAACGTAGATACGCGCTTTACATTTGCAGATGAAGATGCGAGTTGTAGACGGGGTGTTTTTTAAAAATAATTATCTTATTAATTATAAAATAGTATCAGTTTTAATTTATGAGTTAACCGTTTTGAAAGCTTTCATTAATAAACTTTAAAAAGACTTTCGTAATGAACACGCTCTATGCTTTATATTAGGGTGCTTTGGTTTTAATTCATTCTGTAATTTAAAGCCAGATTAGTGTTTTCTGTGGAGGAAACCGGTTATACTTGTCTACTACGATTTGCTGAGCAGCTTTTGAAAAGTTTCATGTGGTCGATTGATTATGGATATGGATTTGTTGCTAACAGTCTTTTGGTTATTGTCCTGTTGTTAGGCCTCAATGAGACATTTCATCAGAGAATTGATTTCAGTAGTGAAAATTTATGGAATTTAGAGAGGAGAGAAAAACCCCGGGGAAACTCGGGGTATTTTAATATTTAGCATTTTATAAACATTCTCAAATAAAACAGTGCAAGACATCGAAATTTTCATAATGCATATTTTAATTTTATCAATATTAATAATCTGCGTTATGCAGATGACACAGCCCTCCTTGCAGAAACAGAAGATCTCCAGAAAATTGTGGATGAAGCCGCCAAAAACAGTGAGAACAAAGGCTTGAAAATGGCCTCTATGCCATCCTAGCTTAGCCTCATTATCGATTTAAAAAAATTGATACCTAATTTCAGCCCAATCCACTCACAGGAAGTATGATATTCTATGGGTGTGTACACCCCTGCCTTTACCAAAGACGTATATCACAGAGTTTTACCAACAAAAGGTTACTTTCCATCCAATCAATCCATTGGAGATATAATTTTGAAACAGGGTTCAAAATATATGGTGCAAAAATGATAGGGTGAGACATTAAATGTAAAATGTAGTTATCCAATATGATTTAATTACTGCTAAAACTTTGCTATTTAATTTTAAAATAGGATAAGCACTTTAGTGTACATTCCTATCAATACATTATGAATTATGTAGTGAGATTTAAAACTAAAATAAAATACAAAAACTTCTCCACTAACCTATCTGGTATGCCTAAACGTTTGATACTTTGGTAGATGGCAAGTGCATTTCCAGCATGTCTGTAGTTGAACCAGAAACGTGATGTGTCCACAAGAACAGCCCAATTATTTGTGTGTTTTGTATCACCAAGCACATTGCAGAACAAGTTCTAAAGTAAAATAGTTATATACATACAGATGATTACTGAAACACAAACATGATCCTTAGTTTCATATTTAACTATTGGGTGATTTTAAAGTTTGATTTAAGACTAAAACCACTTACTTTAGTTTTATATCAATTTAAGAAACAACATAAAATGAACAACCCTTTTAAGAACGTTGTAGTAAACAAAAGCTTTAGATTGACAGTGTTTTTTTTATTTCAAAATTAGTTTTAGAATTAGATATAAACCTTAAAACCAACAGGTTTTGTTCTTAAGAAAATCACACATTAAAATTGTAATGAGATATTTTTGATAATAGATGTTTATTTAATGAACTGGTATATGAATAAGTAAAGCATAAAAAAACAACTTTTTTTCTGAACTAAATACACCAATGCAATTACAAATAAAATGGTAAAATTAGATAGGAGAATATATCTACCAATAGTAGTTTCTGTAAGACATAAAAAATACTAGTTTAATCATGCTGCTTGTTTTGTGAATCTCACCAAAAAAAGAAACCACCCTCTTTTGAAAAGTCTGCATGCGATGATAAATCATGTAATAAAAATGGACACATAGGTAGATTAGCTGATGCAAGTATTTATTGGTTGCAAAGTAGTATGAAAATGTTACTTCCACAAAATTATGCCACAAGATAATTGGAATATTGACTACAGTGAAAATCAATGCATAGATATTTTATTACAGTATTTTAAAATTCAAAATTATAACTCTGGTGAAATTGTTTCTGATTTATGTCAAGAATATAAATTGATAGAAACTATTGTTGCTCTTTTAAAAAATCACTTAACTCAATATTCAAATTATCTTGTGGCATAATTTCATGGAAGTAAAATTTAGCAACACAAATATTTTATATAGTAATACTTTGCAACCAATCAATAAATGCAGCTAACCTACCTATGTACATATGTGTCCATTTGTATTACATGATTCATCAACATGGCAACTATTAAATGCAACAGGTATTAAGAAATTCAATACATGCAGACTTTTTAAACAGAGGGTACAAAAAACAGGTTTATAATTGGTGCAAACAAGACTAGGATTTAGAAACTATGCTTTCATGATACTGAACATATTGTATACCACCAATTGTTCCTGAATATGTTAAAGATTACATAACAAATAATGAGAAGAGCCTTGAACAAAAGATTGGAATGAGAAATAATGGTTGGAGAACAACAAGGAAGAAAACAGGCAACTAAATTTTTTTGTCAATTCCTAGTATTTGTGAGATTGTAGATCAAATACCAATTGACTTTAACTAGATGATTTATTAATTATTTCAATTATGCATATTTTTTTCTCTGAACAATGTAATAAAGGTCTTATGTGAACAAATTATAGCTTTATTCTAAGATTTTTCCTATCATAATCTTAGTTTCTTTAGGCTGAAAAAAGAATGACTAAGAAAAATACTACAGAAGTTTTTGACCATCAAAAAGTGATGGATCTACTGAAAGCTAATGCATCTTCATTTTATTATTCAAGAAAGTAAAGTATTGTAAAGGTGGGTAATTGGTCAAAATGGATCAAAGATATTTAATGTAAACTAAATACTATTAGGTTTATTTCCTTTAGTGTTCTATTTATAGCTGAAAGGTGCAATGTTGATTGCCCCAGGGTGAACATTGGATAAAGAGAAAATTGTCAGCACACAGAGGCCATGCAGCTCAAAACCAACAAAATCCTCACAAGAGCCCTAGTGCAAAGGACTCACCAGCCTCTTGACACATATTAAAAGGAAGGCAACACATTGGCTAAAGATTGGTGGATCCCAGAAGTAAAAATATCAGTCCAAGCAAGAAAAGAAGTGTGTGAGAAGCTAGAACAGTTGTCACTGTCACAGCATGTCAAAACTGGAATAGAAAATCCTTGGGAAACAAAGAATACCATTCTCATTGCAAAGAAGACTAACTGACAACAATTTGCGAGCAACCTACCAGCTTCATCATACACTAGCAAGATCCACAGAGTCTTCAAATCAATCAATAATGCACCCCCACATGCAATATGGCAAAGCATTGACCAACAACCATCACAAGGCTAATGCTTTTTGCAAAGAATATTCTGATATTAATCATCTACCCAGAAATTGCTACCAACAATATCTTAGATGGAAGGGCATATGTAAAATAGTCATTCCAAATAGATATGTAGCCAAAGATTTTCACCCTTCTTATGATATATAGAATAAAATCTTTACTGCAGTAAACATACAAAACTAAAAAAATAGTAATAAATTAAAATCTTGCAAGCCTTGGACAGTACTAACACAATAGAGTTGAATATAATCAAACCAAAAGATGTGTAAAAATATGGCTTCAACATAAAACAACAACTTCAAGATCTAATCATGTAATCATGTGCATCATCTTCTACAGCCAAGCTTAGTGATTGAAAGTACTACAGGGTGTCCCAGAAGTTACTACCGTTCAAATTTCAATAAATTATCAAAGTAAAAATACATTCTAATTTAAAACAATTTATTAGTATATGATAAGAGAAATGTTTACAACATATATACATAGAACTA
>JAUYWI010059124.1:0-16222 GCA_034780595.1 Parotoplana pacifica | reverse complement strand
ATGTTTGCAATGCTCGAGAGACGGCCTTAGACGAAAACTTTCCAGATATCATTGTGTGGGATGCGAAATGCCCTACCCAGGCCTTCATCATGGACGTTGTTATGATACATACCATGCTGTGTAGACTACAAATCATTTGCTAACTGTACTAATTTACTATTTCTCTAATTGTTTTCCAATTGTATCCAATGTAAAATAAACATTTAGTAAATTTTGGACAAAAATATTTTTTAAAATTTTGAAAAATATGTTCCCGTATCGAAAGGGTTAAGCGACAGTACACCCATATGTCATCTACTACAGAAAAGTTGATGAACCCATTCAATCCAAGAGCTACTGTATCATTTCAAACCACATGACACATGATTCAACTGCTGTTTCCGTCTTCAATGAACATATTGTTGCTGAGATTAAAGAAAGATTTGCCATGGGATGTGACTTCATTATTGGCCTGATGGATCTGCTGCACAATACAATAATAGGTATGTTAAACTTGATTATTGAAAAAGTTTAATATAATAATTGAATTAATTTCTGAACTAACCATTTTAGATATAATCTACACAACCTCTGCCATCATTATGAAGACCATGGAATTGCCACAAGTCACGAGAAGGGGGCATCTGATGGTATTGGTGGCACCATGAAACGGCTGACTACAAAAGCCTCCTTGTAAGGAAGACTGATCACTACCCCCGAAGCTATGTTTCAGTATGCAGATGGCAACATTCCTGGAATCAAGTAAAAATATATTAATAATAAAAAAATCATAATATATTAGTTAATAAAATATGTATATTTGAAATCTTTAACTTTCTTGCTTTTTAAGATTTATTTTTGTGGATACACAACAAGTCCCCTCCTCAAACAAATTCCAAGATAGCAGAAGTATTCCTGGAACTCATTCTTTCCACCACTTTGTCCCCAAATCACCATCACAGCTGAAATTTTATTTGTGTAGTGGTGATGACACTGGGAAAGAATTCACAATGACAAATGAAACAGAAGAAAATGTCAGGTAAGAACAGGGATTGTATTTTCTCATTAAAAAAAATATAATTATAATTAACATATTTGCTTCATAGAAAAATTGTATAATATAAATTTTACTTTGCATTACAGAACTGAAAATACTAACAAAGAAGTTGCAACAAAAGCTAGTACTGCTAGGTAATCCTTTATGGACATTTATATTCTTTTCATAATTATATTAAGGCAACAAAAAGTATAGTAGGCTCAGTAACAGATGCATCAAAATATATAGTCACAATTTGGCACATACTTTCTCATAAAGCCTTAATCTAGTGATTTATCAATATACTATTTACTGTTACAGATTGGAACCTAAGGTTGGGGACTTCATTCTCATTGACATCAAGTCTACAAAATCTACAGCAAGAGCCCAGACTTTTATTGGAGAGGTAATTGAATTTGATGATCCAATTTTTTTAAATAGTATGAAATAGTATGCACTTGAAAATGCTATAAATAATTATTTTCAAATAATTACATTTTCAGGTTCTCCAAATTGACAGTGATGAGGTGAAGGTATCCTTTATGAAGGAAGGACCTGGCAATACCTATTCATGGCCATCAAATGCTGAAACTTCTTGGGAAAGCATTGATTCTGTACATCTTATTTTACCACAGCCAAACCTATCTGCCAATAGCACCAGCAATAGACATTTTTTCACATTTTGATTACCAATATTTTACTATACACATTCCAAGTTTCTATATAGTATGTTTGAACAATCAACATTTTACATGCATACAAGTACAGTAGCTTACATTGTTTTTAAGATTATCTTGTTTCTATAATAATCTTTTTAAACTTTTTAAATACAGTTATTGATTATTTTATCAATTCTTATATACTAAATATGTCTATAAATTAGAATTTATTACCCAAGGGTATATTTTTTATAGAATAATAGAAATATTTGCAAATATTTACGTTATTTGATGTTCAATGCTCTGAGTCATTTTAAAATCGGTAATACAAAATAAAAGTAAATTATAAAATACCATTTAAATTTATAATTTTTCTAATAACTTTAGTATACATACTAAGAGTAAACATTAATTTCTTTAATCATTTAATAATTTATTGAATATTTGCAGTGATTACTAAAGATTTTTACAAAAGCTTTCTTAGAATATCCCTATTTTTAACGATAACTTTCACATGAATTATAATTATTACACCAAAATATATTTAAAAGAAAAATAAAGCAATAATATTAAAATGATAATTGCACAATTCATAGCGTATCATTTCACTGGCAACAGATTTTGACAAATATATTATGGAAATAATTTTTTTTTCAAAAATGGTGCAAAACAACAGGCTCTACGAGCCGATACAAGTCAAGAAAAAGATTCCGCAAGTTTTATTTCTATTTATTTTCAATTGAAGCCGTGTCGACAATTTATGTAGGTATGGTGAGAAGCTACGTATAATTTAAAAAAAACAGAGACGAAACGCTAATCAATTATTGAGGATCTCCCGGATTTTTAAATTTATTGGGGCTATGCGCCTTCTTGCTGTTATGCATTGTCCTTATTGCGATCGAAATAGGGTACAATTATATCTTCTGGCAATATCGGTCGCTGTTAATGGTGTGTGGGCTCAAATCTGATGCAACCACACCGGCATAACCAATGCAGTTCCACACGTTAAAATTCGACGATTTTCTAGAAGTTTGATGCTTCAAATATGGATTTATTTTGCCTAAATAATGCACATTATGTTAATTAACATCACCCGTCAGATAAAATACACATTCTTCTGAAAAAGTCAGGTTTCGATTAACACAGGGTCATTGGCGAATTTATGGTCAATTGTTTCACAGAATTGTAGCCTTTCTGTCATCATCATCAGTTGAGAGAAATTGCTAGTACAGGGCCTTATATGGGTGGTATTTTTTAGCACACCCATACTAATGATTGAGACATTGAATAAATCACTGAGTCGCAAATGGACATAGTTGGATCTTCTTTGACTGAATTGAGAATTATTTCCTTCTTGTCATCTCCAGATACGGAAACAGGTCTTCCAGATCAAGAGTGGTGTTTTGATAACGATCTAGTTTGAAGCAGTTTGGTCTTCTAGTACCTACCTATGCTATTGTGCGGTTAGGAGGAGCTTTCATTGTGATATTTTTGAAAAAATAAACGTCAAATTTCTGCCTTATTTTTGTACGCTATTGCCCACAAAGTTGCCATTATTTATTCTTTGATAGTGTACATACTGAAGATAGATACTATAAATATTTATGTCTGATAGATATTATGAATATTTGAAATTTGAATTCAAATTTTAAATTTAAATTTTAAATATAACAAGTAAGCAAGGATAAATCTATGGATCTATAAATCAATAGATATATACAAATAGGCTGGTAAAAATACCAAACTTAATAAACTTTCATACAGTTTGGTGTTGTTACCTATTCTGTATCAAATATACAATTTAAAGGATTCACTTATTTTTTTAATAATTATTTTAAAGAAACAGAAAACATTAATTTCAACCAAATTCAATTTAGAATAAACTTACTTTAGAGCCAGATAAAACCTAATTTGACAAATTGCCCCTGGGGCCCTAGATATAAATACCTCACATGTATTTTCTACGGATTATTATTTTCTCTGATATTTTGGCGCGAAGAAACTAGAATGGTGCGGGCAGTCAAAAAATGCTTACTGATTTTGATTTAATAATAGCAAATGGTGGTAAATACCTTTGACTGTTTGACTTTAATGTTATTTTGTTCTTATCAAACTCGGTTTTATTTTATATGTCTAAACACACTTTTAAAATAACATTTATTAAAAAACGCAATTTTATATAAGACAACTTATATTTGGAATTAGTTTCTAAAGAGACCGATTTTGGACATGAAACCAGCTTACAATTTTGTGGTGAATGGTGTGGTTACCTCTTGTGTTGGCATTTGGAGCAACATGCCATTTACAAATAATACTGTCAATGAATCCTGTCATTAAATCACTTTCTATAGAGCATAGCTATCAGTACCATGCTATGGTATACCTACCAAATTTAAATTAAACCATAGACAAAATTTGTTAACTAATGACATTTTTTTTCATCAAAAATACATTGTTTTTAAATACCTACTAATAGATGTAACAAAAACAAAACATACAGCACCTACCCAGTGGCAAATGCGAATTAGAATTTGTCTCGAACAATGTCCCAGGGATTTCGATCTCAAAGTTTCAATTTTATTTCCACATCACATTTTCGATATTAAATTGTTTAATCAATCAACATTTAACCTCGAAAATGGAAACTAGAAACCTATCAAAATTCAACCTCAAAAAGGTGAATTAGAATAATTGATGTGGAAAAGAGTTGAAATGGTTCCTATTCTTTTGTACAGAGCGCTGGTCGTGTGGTTGAACACAGAGGTGCTTGGTTCTAACTTAACTCTGTGGATTAGGATGTTAGTACGCATATGTTTGGTTAGGTATTTTTCTTTTGATTTATTTCATATACTACACGCAGAGCATATTATATGATTCTTCTCTGTCTCAACCAGACTGTGATTTTTAGCAATGTGAATATTTGTTGCCCGTTCTGTCCATGTTTGCATTTGTCTGATCATTTATAAGTAGTTGTGCTTCAGTACCTAAACAAATATAGCAAACTATTTTCCAGTAGTTTTCTGTGGTCTTAAGAATGTTTCTAACCACCACTTCTTTTGTAGAGAGGGCTGGTCGTGTGTTGAACACGGAGTATATACGCTGGAGAATAGGATGTTATTAACGCCTATGTTTAGTTTTCTGATTTATATTTTTAGTAATTATTGATTATCATTGTAATTTGTTTTAGTCTTTGCTACAACAAAATATGCATCTAACTTGAGACTATACATTTTATCTGCCTTTAAAAACGTAAAATCATCTACCTACATAATATATGAGAAAAATGAGTTTTTTCTATCATGTAACCTAGCTAAAATATACAGGGTGCTCAAAACCTTCTTGTGCTTTGAGCTATTAATGTAGGATATTCGAAACACTGCCAACTGAAATACCTATTTGTTGAGATAATTGTCGAACTAAATTGTAGGACTTTCATAAATAGTATCTCTCACTTCTTATACATTATCATCTCCACTGGCACTTATAAGTCTTCCAGATTGCGGACGACGCTTGATTACAGACCCAGTTTCCAAAAATAAGTTTTTTAAAGTATAGAATGTACTTGAAGTAGGTCCCGCTCTATTAAAAGTAAACATGAGTCGGACTATTTAAGGTGATCATCCACAAAGTAATAATGTGCACTCCTTATCATTTAAAGATAAGTTGTAACGTCTAATAAATTTCCGTATATTTAAAAATTATCTAATTTAGTATTTTCTGTATTAAAACAATAAATCTATTTTTTGTCATGTCTAGGTATATTAGGTAATACCCATAAAATTTAGAGGCATAGATGTTGTTATAAGATCTAAATTGCATTCACTCTTTGGAATATAAGAGGTAGGTACCTACAGGATACAAATTCCAAGAATATTTTGAACACTCTGTATATAACAGATGTAATTGACTGCAAACGAATGTGAATACTAATACACCACTACACTCAGTTAGGTACATGAAGGGTACCTACTGTTCTGAAATTTAGTGCAGAGTTTAATAACAACAATTTAGTTATCTCGATTAAAGCTTCGTCTGCAATAATTATCAAATATTGGTCACGCTTAATAAACGATAAATAAGTAGCCTTTGATGTGATGCATTTTAATTTTATTCATATCAAATTAGGTATAAAGACAAAAAATATATATTTGAAATGATTTATGGAAGACATATGATCCAGTGCAACATATTTTTATTTAAGTCAATTGTATATATCGATAAATTTATGCACTGTATTTTTGTTTACAATAATTTTAAAATTATAAATAATTCTAATAATGATTTTTTTAAAGATAAAAGAAGCCATTCACATAAAATCAACTAAACCTAAATTAAATTCCCAACTTTTTAACTCTGGCTATTATTTCTCTCTTAAAATCTTAAAATCACTTAATTATTTTTAGTATATTACTTATTCGTTCAATGTACCAATTTATAATTTATAATTTTGTAAACATTTAAATATCACTTTCACTATTCCTGATGAAGTTTATTTGACAATGAACGAAAACGTTTGAATGAAATTTAAATATTTTATAGAAAGGACTAACATTAATACTGTTGGCCATAGATATTTAAATAAATATTCATATACAGGGCTGGAAATAAATAACCGATACAAGACTAATTTTCTATAAAATTTTCAATGAAAATTTTTTAATTTTAAAACAATTGCTTGGATTTTTTTCAGAATGGTGAGTTTAAATTTGGTATATATTTCTGAAAAAAATCCTAAAATCTGTTTTAAAATGAGAAAATTCTCATTGACCTTTTTATTGAAATATAGTCTTGTATCGGTTATTTATTTACAGCCCTGTATATAAATGAATGTAATATAAAAGAAATAAATTTCTATTTTATCCATTAGAATTTTTAGTTTACTCATTTTTTATTTTCATTATTATTATCTTTTTCATTATATGATATTGTATCATCATGCCATAATATATATGTCAGTTTCAAATAACTAATGAAATATTATCATATCGTCTTTATAGAGGCATTGTTAAAATTATATTTTTGTGCAATGTAGCAATATAAAAATAAGTATGAAATGTCAACGTATTAAGAATAAACACTTCATATTTATCTTTTCATCAAATAGTTTTTATTAATCCCCACCCAAACAATAAATACAAAATTACATAAAAAAGACAACATATATTTATATATTACCTCGGGTTTATTTTGAAAGATCTAGAATTTGAAAGATACAAAGAAAACAATTCCTAGCAAGTGATTCAGTCACTTATGGACTGTTTCTGGCCAGAGAAGCAGAGAGAGTATTGACATTTATGGACAAGAGAAAAAGATTACAACAGCCAGTAATATACAGAAATACATACCACTCAATGAACAATACCCGCAAAGCTTCATTAAATAACAACAGACACTATAATCAAACAATGAATGAAACAAAACGAAAATTTATAATTTTAGGTTTTAAAAAGTTCCAAATTTTAATTAAAAAGTCAAATAGGTATTGCACCACGGAGCAGCAAACTTAGTCCTGTTAAACTGGACCTGTAGATGGCGATGACGATGCGTTGAAGAAGTGCAATGACTACGGACAAAGACAACTGTATCAATATCTGGATGGCAGAAGATTTTGTCACAATTGTCTGGGAGTTGTTGCCAATATTTAGAAGCACTTGCGGTGGACAATTCCGGGGCCAGATTCGTCGTACTCTTGCTTGGAGATCCACATCTGTTGGAAGGTGGAGAGAGAAGCCAAGATAGAACCACCGATCCATACGGAGTATTTTCTCTCGGGAGGAGCAACAATCTTGATCTTCATGGTGCTTGGAGCAAGAGCGGTGATTTCCTTCTGCATACGATCAGCAATACCTGGGTACATGGTTGTACCACCAGACATCACAGTGTTGGCGTACAAGTCCTTACGGATGTCAACATCGCACTTCATGATGCTGTTAAAGGTTGTCTCGTGGATTCCAGCAGATTCCATTCCAAGGAAGGCAGGCTGGAAGAGAGACTCTGGGCATCGGAAGCGCTCGTTGCCAATAGTAATGACTTGGCCGTCAGGAAGTTCGTAGCTCTTCTCAAGGGAGGAGCTGGAAGCAGCAGTTGCCATTTCTTGTTCGAAGTCAAGAGCAACGTAGCAGAGCTTCTCCTTGATGTCACGCACGATTTCACGCTCAGCAGTTGTAGTGAAGCTGTAGCCTCGCTCAGTAAGGATCTTCATCAAGTAGTCGGTGAGATCACGACCAGCCAAGTCCAAACGGAGGATAGCATGAGGGAGAGCGTAACCTTCGTAGATTGGTACGGTGTGGGTCACACCATCTCCAGAATCAAGGACGATACCTGTAGTACGGCCAGAGGCGTACAGGGAGAGCACAGCCTGGATGGCAACGTACATGGCAGGTGCGTTGAAGGTTTCGAACATGATTTGGGTCATCTTCTCTCGGTTGGCTTTTGGATTCAGGGGAGCCTCAGTGAGCAGGATGGGGTGCTCTTCGGGAGCAACTCGGAGCTCGTTGTAGAAGGTGTGGTGCCAGATCTTCTCCATGTCGTCCCAGTTGGTGACAATGCCGTGTTCAATGGGGTATTTCAAGGTGAGAATACCTCTCTTGGACTGTGCCTCGTCTCCGACATAGCTGTCCTTCTGTCCCATACCGACCATGACACCTTGGTGGCGAGGGCGTCCGACAATGGATGGGAAGACGGCACGGGGAGCATCGTCTCCGGCGAAACCGGCTTTGCACATACCGGATCCATTGTCCACAACGAGGGCGGTAACTTCATCGTCTCCCATGATATTGTTTGAGTTTGTTTTAGCAAAAAATAGACGTCTGGTTTGAATGAGCGAAACTAGTCAAAGGCACTGGGAATAATACGGTCAGCATTTATAAATCTTTGTGAGAGTATGGTTATTGCATATTGATGCGAGATAGCAAAATGTTGGCCATATTTGGCAATCATAGGATAAAGGGAAACCTCTTCATACATATTATGCCTATATTTGGAGAACAGATATTTGTAATGTATACACAATATTTGAATTAGTCAAATGTGTGCGAGAAATACGAGATTGCTAAATAAAGCAAGCATGTGTATTAACCATTGCGTGTCTTTCTTAATATTTTGTAGTTACACTACATTTTTGGCCAGATTTGGCTCTGTTACTTCAACTGCATATTACCAAGGTGCATAATAATCATACTGGCTAGGCATACCTAAGTGTAGGTTCCTATATTTTGTGAGGAATACGATGCTGTTTAGATATTCCTAATGTATTTTCGGTATGACTTCAACGGATGTGTTGACTTGTGACGCTGTGCATCTTATTTTGCGAAGTTTATTAACAAAACTACGTACTGGTGACTGCTAAGTCTATTGATTGGAACCAAGCTCAGCTAAGTTTATGCAATTTTATCAAAGGCCAGGGTTACTGGTTCAGCCACCTCCTACTGTTTTGCAATCTAGGCATTTTAATCCTATCTTAGTACATCACACTATTTTTGGAAGGTACGCATTATGGTGAATTACAAAACGATACTTTCAGTCATGTATAGGGAAATATCCAGAGGTGTATATGAATCACTATTCTATCTTGTTGAAGAAGTAAACATTACATTTGGTTAAAATCAAACTGTAGGTGGGTAAAACCGAGATACTATGGAGAACCCCAACACACATCATTCATTCATAGGTGTATGAATTCGACATTAGAATGGGATTTCGTCTATTAATTTTGTAAAGCAATGGTTGGCTTTTACTTTTTGTGTCAAAATACATTCAAATACCTACATCTTGCATGTAGATTATAGGATATAGATATTTCTATGGTCGTAGGTACGTAGGTGTAACGTATTTTATACTAAAAAATAGTCGATAGGTTATCATGTACCTATGTACATATATCCAATTGAACAAAATAACGTAACATTCAATTCTAAAATATAAAATTAATTCATACGATAACAATATATGTATAAAAAATCACAAAATTTAAATTATCTAAATCGGATTTTACACTTACTACAGCTTGTACAAGACAGAGCTCCATATAATATTTTTCACGATGCATCTAATGATACCAAAAGGGGTTATATCTGATAGCAAAAATTAATATTTCTGCTGGTCTGAAGTTGTCTTTAAGTATAATAAAATAATGCTTTAAATTAACGAAAATTGTTAAAATGATAATATTTCTACATAATACAAGAATGAAAATTACTAAATTTGTTGGCAACCATTTCTATCTCTCTTTGAAATTTTTTTACAAACATTTATTTTTTGTGAAAGACTTTGTCTTTAACTGGTTGCAATGATACTTGTACATTAGTCGAATTGATTCTTTTGAAGGTATAATCGAATTTTATAGCTGAATGAACATCACGATACATAGGTACTTTTGTTATTTCATATTCTTTAAAAAAAATTATGGAGTCCACCATCAGGGTTCTTATCTCATCACTTGTTTCCATTCTTGTATACTTCAAAATATCAACATAATAAATATTAATATGATGGAAGCATCCAACATTGCTGAAATAGAAAATTATTTAAAATATATGTTAAAAAACTTAATTTCATACTTTTCTGGTCTAATAATGGATTAATTTAAATTATTTAGAAACAACGATGGTATGGCGGTTGGCCAGATGTTACCTTAAGCTAAGATATTTAAAGGGGGCCACACTTAAATTATCTTTGTTTGCAAGCCTGTAAATAATAATTAAATGGCTCTAAAATATTTGAAATGGTCTACGAGTATTATTCTATATCTTCCAGTTTCTGAAGGTTTTATAAATGAAAATATGCACTAGGGCAGGAGGTATCTGATATGATCACAAAAAATCAATCTAGTAAAGCCTAGTTAATAAAATTAATTAAAAAAAATCGGTACTAAAATATTTAAAATATTTTTAGATCAAATTTCTTTAAGAATTTTTCTACTTTTGTTGAGCAACTATTTCCTAATATAGAAAAGACTGCAATCATATCTGGACTTCAAAAATGTAATCTGAATGACAGACAAAATTAATGTTTCGTATTTTTAGGTTTAAAATTTCCAATCTAAAAAATAAAATGTATCGATTTTTTATTAAGAAGGGACAGAACTTATAATGGCCAACAGGCAATGTTCAACTAACAGTCAATTACCAATATTAGCTTTGATTTTTAATTTTAATTTAAGTCAGATGAAAGTCTCAGTCGGGTCGGAATGGAATTGGAAGAATAAATCAAATTTTGTTATATATAGAACATTTGATTTTTACTTTCTTATGGTTATTGAAAATGTACAACACAATGACTAAAATTGACTAATATAGACCAAACGGGTTAAAAGGTGTGTTGTCTCAAACCCTACAATTCGTGAAATCATTTTTGGGTGTTAGCTCTCATTATGTGAATGTTATCGTGTTTTTAGATAAATGATATTTTAAAATATTAGAACTAATAAAGTCAAAAATTAATAAATTGATATTTGTGGAAATAGTTATACCAACATGTACAATGTCCTTAATTTTGCTTCTTAGGTACTCAAAATTTGAATTTAGTTTTTATTTTCATGTTTATTGACTTTGTTTTCTCTAATATTTTAAAATATATCATTTATCTAAAAATAAAAGAACATTCATATTATTGAGAGCTAACACGCTTTTTGACCTTTTGGTCTTTTCAAAAGTGATGATACTAGTTAAGATTGATATGTAATCAAATATATTTTAAAATGATAGTTTTATAGAGAATTGCTTTTTGCTGTGCAATAATGGTGTTCCAAGCAACAGTTTCTATGTACTTGGAACATTGATTATAAGAAAATTCATATATGGTAATTATATTTCAAGTGGTCAAATACCTATAAAAGCATTGTTATACTGGATGTATTTGTAGACATCATTGTTGCTATGCAATTTTGGTGTCCCTAGCAACAGTTCCTAAAGAGAAAAAATATTTTATATGTTAACTAAAGTTTTACCTAGTCAAAGACCCATACATTTGTAAAAAATATACCTTTTTGCTATGCCATATTGATGACCCTAGCAACAGTTGCTAAGTAAAAAGTTGATTAGAGTAAAGTTCACATATGGTAACTAAAGTTTCATGTAGTCAAATACTCATATAATAATTGTTGTATGAAATAAATTTGTCAAACTCCTTGTTGCTATACAATATTGGGAGCCCTAGCAAACACAGGAAATAAATAACTAAAAACGGGTTTTTAATCGTCACCCCATAATTAGTCTAAGATAAGATAATTCATGGACAACTGAAGTCTCTACAATCAGTGTATGTACTTATAGGCAGTGTTCCTTCATTTGGTGTACCACAGCTGATTTTTTTCTTCTGGCTGAGGGTATCCACATCAGGGTGCTAAAATGCCACCGAAAATTTTCTCCAAAAAGTACATTAATTTTTTACTATTTCCAAAGTATTTCTTCGGCGATGGTTCTTGTCTCCACATCTTCCTGTGCTAGTAGTCTACAGCTACGTCTTTGCATGCTATCAGGAGGTGTTTTGCTGTCTATGATTCTTCGCATGATGAGCATTTCTCGTCGACATTACTGTTGATCAAATTCCTATGTAGCTTCTCAGTTTCGGCCATTTACCACATCTTAGTTGATGGTACGTTCTTCTTTATTTGTAGCTAACAGGCACGTAGGAATGTAATAATTATTGGGGTGACTGACTTTAGAGAAAAGGGCACATCAAAATATAATTTAGGGCACAATTTTTATAGGTATATGAAATGTTAATTTTATAGATTTCGTGTAAATATAAATATACCTACATACATCTAAATAATCTTTTAGCAATGTCTTTAACTTTCGATCGTATTTCTGTAGGTACTTTTATATAGGAAACACGATAAAAATGCAGGTTGAGTATAATTTATTTTTTATCATGGCTTAATAATACAAATTTGTCACATAGAAGATTACAAATAATGAAACAGAGGGAATGCATGATACTATAAAAATACGTACAATGAGTGCTGCTATAAGTCGACAGTTAGTATTTTTCCAATGTTCAAAATTACATGTAATCAAATAGCAGTATATACCTATTAAGCATACCAGGTTGAACGCTTTTTATAATACTTTATGAGTAAAGTTAGTGTCATCATCACCTATAGAAAAATTATATTATGCCAAAATAGTGCTCACGCCATTCATTCCTTCATTCATTCATAAATTGTTCAGCAATCTCTTTAATGTCAATATTGGTTAGTTTCGTTTTGTGCACATGAGCAATAACGCAGCGGTTTAAACGAGCTTGCGTCATTGTAGCTCTGAGATATGTTTTGATTCTTCTCAGTGGTGAGAATGCTCTTTCCGATGTTGCTGATGTTACTGGTATTTTTTGGACAATACTAAACATTTGTGTATCTCTGATAGCAGAGTTTTCAAAACCACTTGACTATTAAAAGCGTCGCGAATAGTTGAAATTATTTTGTCACTTTTTTATTTTCCAAAATCTGTTGCAGCAATGGTAATTATATTTTTAAGCGATCTGTGTCTATATCCCGTGAATACATTTCCAGAAATGAGTTTGGAATGGTGATATCGTTGCTGCTATTGGCACAGGAGAGCAAAAATGTTTCGATATACGTAGTAATATAAATATATAGTTTAAAGGGGCCCCATGCAAATACATGAAATACTGGGGTGGCTATCAGATACTTCAGCCCCACAACAAAAATATTGGACGGGCTGCAGCCCCCTAAGCCACCCTGTTCCTACGTGCCTGGCTAAGTCCTTCAAGCACTCTCTCGTTTGGTAATTTGCTATTGCTGACTTCAATGAACAACGCTATAATACCTATGCTTTCTCCTTTGTTTCTTCTGGTTCTCGATTTGGCTCCTTCCTCCTTCAGAACTCTTGTCGTTCAGCATTGCTATTAGTTGTGATGTTTGTTCTTTGGTGATTCCTACTGATGCAACCTGTCTGTATCTTCATTAGTTGGGAGGTCAGAATGACGCGGCACCCATTGCAGATGTATCCCTTTTCTGTTGTTTTCTAAATCAAATAATAACTTCCGTTTCAAATTTCGTCATTTATTTCCGTTGACTGTTGTTTGGTCCTCCTTCAAGGGACATTAGCAGGCTCTTGCTGTCTGTGCACACCGTTATTTTTTTCTCTTCAACTCCTTTTCTCGTTACTTCTACCTGCAAGTTCCTTGGCACTATAGATTCTGCTTCTTGACTATTGCAGTATGCTCCTGCTGTCACCGAGTTCACTGTTTTATTGCAGGTGAATCCTGCTCCTCCATTTCTAATTACATACATAACTGATCCATCTGTCCATGCCTCTATGTCTGCTCTTTCCAGTTTATTTAATGTTTCCTCTGCCGCTTGTTTTCTATTCTTTTTGGCGGTGTTTGATTATGACGTTCTCTCTATTTACTTCCTCCTAAGCTGGTATGGATAGAGCCATCAGAATGATATCTTTCTTGAGGTCCTTAAGCTTTTCTGTCCAATGGTCCGCTGTCTCCTTCCATGCTTTGGTTGACTTAAGTCTTTGCTATCCTTTGCTATTTCTTTTTTTAAATTTATAACAATTTTTGTAGCAATGGCCATAGCTGGGTGTCCTTCATTTAGTCTAAGGTATTTTTCCTGAAATTTTCCAGCTAGCATACACACTTTGATGCCTATAGGGATCTCTCCTGCTTCAGCCAGTGCAGCTTTATATCTTTTGTCAGATCCAACACTGCCTTTATCGCGGCCGCTTCAATTTATTATACTCTGTTGATGTTCCGCGCGCAGGTTTCTCCTAGCCAAACTCTTCCTGCATATAATTCAATTAATCCTGATAAAGAATTAGGCTTAGCGGAATAACCCCTATGCAATCATTCCAACGAAGAAGACAGCGATAGAGAATCAGATGATGAAGTTGCTGCTGCTTAATGAACTCAGATTAAATGGAAGGGATGGAACTACATGGACAGTCATTGATCAACATGATTTTCAGCCCGAATTGGTATAAAACGACACGCTTCTGCCATTCAGTCACCGTCAGACCCCTGCAATCTACTTATTGATGATCACTTGGTTCTTCACATCATCCAGTGCTAAAATCAATTTTCCCAACTCCAAAAGTCCGTATTTCAAACCAACATCGACGAATTAAAGAAGTTTATTGAACTGCTTATCTGCGTGCTGTGATGAATCAGAGTATTTTCCACAATGGTCTAAATCCATGATCAGTCCAGCATTTGGTAAAACACTTTCGCGTAACAAATTTCATGACATACTCCGATTTCTTCGATTTGACAAAAAAGAAAATTGATCCCAGCTTCTTCAAGGTGATAATTTGCCCTCCATTCATTTGTAATAAACAAATTTGCAACCAGCGCTACTTTAGACCAGGAGTTAGACTCACCATAGATGAACAGTTGTTTCCTCCCAACAAAGGCAAGGCGCAAGTTCACTCAGTATATGCCAACAATACAAACAAATTTAGCATCAAATTTTTGGGTTCTCGCCGATGTTGAAACCAAATACTGCTTCAACATCATGCCATATATGGGCCGTAATGAGCTAGGCATTTATCAGAGCTTTCCCATACACATTTGCTTGAAACGTTTGGAACCGCTCTATGTACATTCATACAATGTCACGAGCAAGTGAGAAGGCAAACATTACCTTGCTGTTTAACTTCTCACCCACAGAATCACTCTCAGAGGCACAGTTCGAGCTAATGGTAGAGAACTACCTCCAATACCACATATTAAACTGGCCCTCTTCAATCAGACAACTTGTACATGACGAGGTATAATGCAAAGAAGAACAAGGTAGTACACATTTTGTCTACCCGGTACAGAGGGTCGTACAAGGAAGGAGCTGGCATAAGCATCCTGTAGCCGAGTGAGTAGAGCGCTGTACTACGGATCGGGAGGTACCCGGTTCTAGCCCAGGTAGTGACTCACTTTAAGTTACTTGGTGGACAGGGTCCCACCTCCGACCCGCCTGATATGTGGTCAAGGTATCCCCAGGAGAGTCGGTCTTAGCCCAAGGACCTTGAAGAGGTTGTCACCTTCGATTAATATATGCTTCCTCCCATGTAGTATTTGCGAAATAGCATATACATAATTAGCGGATCACAGTTAAAAAGGGCTCTTAGATACAGCACTCGATGTTGCAAATGTATCCCAGCTGATCCGAAACCCGCCAGACAACGCTTTTAGCGGTTAAATACAATTCGCGAATTATTTTTCTGGAAGCGTTATTTGATCAATATTATATGGGAATAGTAAGCGTTCCAAATTATTAAAAGTTACAAAATTTTATTCTAATTGATCCAGTCAAATATATATATATATATATGTTTGAATGTGACAAAAGCGTCAATTGACGCTCTCGGCTAATTGACAATATCAAAATTGCTCTTTGGTGGTGATCTCAGATTTATTTATAACATTTATATATAGGCTGTACCGGAAATAATGCGCGGCAAGAAAAACAATTTTTAATCTATAATTACTTTTATTAATAAAGCACAAACTATCCAACAAAGGTAATAATAAGAAATAGTAATGGATAAAAATAATGTCTATTTAACATAGCAACCTCCAGCATCAA
>JAUYWI010059113.1:0-16223 GCA_034780595.1 Parotoplana pacifica | reverse complement strand
GCAGAGCATGTCCGCAGTGCCTCTACCTGCTCTGAAACCAGCCTGCTCCTCAGCCATCTCTGTCTCGAAGTTCTTCTACATATATCAAATATACTAAATAATGGATGTGCAATGATTTTGAAAAGAATCTACTTGGTTTTTTTTTCTAGTGTTATGGGGGATTTGTTCCTGTGATTTATCAGAAGAACGGTATATAAAATTCTTAGCAACTTTGTCTTGGGGAAAGTGGGGGGGCAGGGTGCTGCTGATTTTTGTGTTTTATGATGCATGCTGTTGGTTGTTTTTTTGCAGAGTTTTTTGTAGCTTAGTGACGGAGGAGAGAAAAATGCTTGATCATTTTGGATTTGTTAAGACAAAAATTTAATCAATAGGATCAAATTATTTCTGAATTTTCTCTTTCATAGAATCAAGGATATAAAATAT
The DNA here is from genome assembly GCA_034780595.1 of Parotoplana pacifica. Classification (NCBI taxonomy): domain Eukaryota; kingdom Metazoa; phylum Platyhelminthes; order Proseriata; family Otoplanidae; genus Parotoplana; species Parotoplana pacifica. Next base: position 15,800 of record JAUYWI010059113.1, on the reverse strand, counting down.
AATTTTCATTTGTATAGATTTCAGCCCTTAATTTATCTTACTCTGCAGCAGCTATAGCTAGTCTTGATAATAACACATCTTCTAATATTTAGCTATTTTGATGATTTTATTCATAATAATAATGGTATTCCACTTATCTACTAAATAATATTATTTTTTGTCGTTTTTTATCATCACATCTTTCTGTTTTTCTCTATATTACTGTTATTATATTATACATATATTATGTCATTTTATATCATTACTTTTTCATAATATTTTGTTTATCATCGTTGTTAGTTAAGAACACATAATATTATATATACCTATAGAAGATAGATGTTTCATAATTATTTTTATTAACTTGGTAGTAAGATAATTGATTAAAAATAACATTTAATGAAAATACGCAAGGACAGATATCATAATATAATGAGAATTGTTGCACTGGTTTTACTTCCAAATACGTATAATAATGTTTTTTAAAATAACATTTTTGATTAGGTTAAAAACAATTTAAGTTACTCTTGTTGAGTTATTTATTGCATTCAAAATAATTAATTAATAAAAGTTAAGGATATAATATTTGAAATTCTTTCACCATTGCTGGAAATTTTTTAAGGATATTATTATGTTGGTAGTTGGATGTAAGCTAAACGTTTTGCAATTTGTCTTTTATTATAATGCTTATTTGCATATCATACATTATATTTAATTGAGAAATGTGAATTCTATAAATTACTATAGGAACTCGTATAGTATATTTTGTTACAATATTTCTATAGTTAGCTAAAATCAGGCCAGTTCTATAACCAAAACAAGGCCAGCTCAAATTGTGATAAAAAACTAAAACACAAGTGTTCGAAATGTGGGGCAATATTAGAATATTAGAGAGATTTGTTCAACTTGCTATTAGAATATCTATGTACTTTTGAGAGTTTTCTACTTCAATGAATTTCAATATGTTTTGAGAATATCTTTAATACCTATACCCTTTATACTATAAAACATAAGATAAAACTATACTTGATCATAAATTAACTTTATTCAGCGAGTAATGTTTCCATAGAATTTCATTCATAAATAAATCCTATATATAAATTCTTTAAATCTTTCATTTTACTGCAGTAATAAAATCCCACTCAAATCTAGTTATAACAGTTTAAATCGCCACAGAGAAACACATTTCAAACGCGGCTATTTAGCTGTGTTTCTGTATCTAGATGTGATTATGTGTTCTATGGTATTCTGGATAAAATTATGCTTTCTATGTTCTAATTATAAACATTGTTGTTTAATTGTGCCATCATACATTTGCTTCAGCTGACTCACTGGTGAGCAAGGGTAAGCAGATTCAGAAATCCCTTCGTCAATCCTTCAAGAGGCTACGCAAGATGGTACCAGCCAAGAAGGCTGCCGCTGCTCCTCCCACAGAGGGGGGTGAGACATCTGGTGCCGCTAAGGATGCCGCAGCTGAGGAGCCGAAGAAGGAGGAAGGAGCCGAGGGTGGCGAGGAGCCAAAGAAGGAGGAAACTGCGACCGCGGAGAAGAAGGATGAAGCAGCTGGTGAGGAGAAAAAAGAGGAAGCTGTAGCAGAGGAGAAGAAGGAAGAGGCTACGGCTTCTGAGAAAAAGGAAGAGACTGCAGCTGCTGAGAAAACAGAGGAGACTGCTGCTGCTGAAGGTTAGTTTTGAGAGATATTTCATAGGATGCGAAAGCATTTCTTTGTGAATTGGTATTTGGATCTTTGCTAAGCTGTTTTGTGCTTTCGATGCATTATAGTTTTCTAATGAGTAAAATTTCTGTAAATTTAGAGAGAACTCGTTTCTCCATCTTTTACCAACTTTGTTTGTAGGTATATTATTGTTGGAATGATTCCTTTTATCTCAATAAAAATAGTTTTAAAATCTGTGTGCCTTGCAAAAATCTTTTCCAGAAATAATTAACAAAAATTCATAATTCTTCTGAGAGTTATAAAATTGTATTATTTTATTTAATAATAGGGCGTTCTGTGTTTTTAATTAAAACACGAACACTGTATTCTATCGACATTTTTGATAACAGGAATCCGGTTGAAAGCGAAACTAAGGCTCAGAAATAATTTTTCATACAAAGACACTTATTAAGCTAACTATTGATTGTATGGAATGATAAGGAACTAATTAATTCTTATGCTAGTTTAAACAACAAAAAACTAAAGATTTTAGGTAAGCAAGCTGCCTGTTCGTGTCGTGTCTGGTTCTGTTAATTTTTTAAGGACAATATTCATGTCAGGTTTAGTTTGTAGTTGATCATAATCAAAAAGCTTGCCGCAAATCTTTTTTGGGGGGCTATTGAAGGTATTATTGTTATTATTAATTAAAGGATATTGTCTATTCATTCATTTTGGGCAGGTGACGCTACTAACTTAAGACAGCGGCGATTCTATTTAAATGTCCATGAGTTTACTTTTATAAAAATTTGTCGACATTTTTGATTCTGACAAAAAAGAACAAAATGGTTGAAAGGAAAGATGGCTGATTTCCGCATTTTCCGCGCCAAATATTGGTTTAAATAGATACTGGAATAATTAATTATGTTGATTTCAGTTATGCAGTCAGATAAATATACAGAAATAGATTACTATGTTACGTAACATATTTTTAAAATTAATAGAAATCCATGCTTTATAATATAGCGCACAGAATGTTTACACCAACCATTTAAAAAATTGTTTTTATCAGTTTGGAATCGAATCTGAAATTAAACAGTCCTAAGAAGAATGAACTAAGATAGAAGAAACTTTAAGGATAGTTCTTTCTCACTGATAACCGATTTAAGTACAGTTTTAGCTGACTCTGAAATTTGCAACATATATCTAGATTTTTAATACCCTTTTAAATTATTTTTATTAATGAGGTAAGGTTTTAGCAAAACTAAATAGAATAAAATAGTTGGTAATTTTCTCAAGTAAATGATGCATAATTGGATCTATTGCTTGCCTACGCGGTTTAATTAGTACTGGGGTCTCTGATAACATTTTTTACTCCTAAAATGCCACTTAGAATCCAATAATATAAAATGAGAGATAATGTTTATTTGCTCAAACTGTTAAATTTGTGGGGTAATTTATTACAAATTCTCAGGCAGATGATGATGATGATGATGACAGTGGTGATGCTGATCATATTCCTATTTCAGAAAAGACATTCAAAGAGCCGAAAACGTCATTAACTTTTGGCTTATTAACTGCTGCTGCTGTAGTATTGATTGATGGTAGGTTACTGTTGACTGTTTCAGAATGACTGGATCATCCAGGACAATATTCCAGCTGAAACGTGGATTCTCTTGTCTGCTTGCTTTAGACTAACATAAATAATAATTGTGTTTCAGCAAATTGTAGTTTAGTAAAATCAAAAGCAAATCAATATATCTACGTTCTAAGTTTGTTATTTATTTGCTTAAAATATGCAAGTGCTAGTTAATTAACCAGGGCTTCTTATTTAGCCAGGCAACGTTTTATGGTCAATTATCTTTGATTATTGGCCTGATTGTTTTGGGTTATTCAGACTGTTAGGTTCCTGTGTAATTACGTGACCTTAGAAGAAAATAGGGGCAGAACAAAGTAGTTTTATAAATTAGTAAAATATATTGGTTAGAAATTTTGTGTAAATTTTAACGTAATGTGGTCAAAAGTCGAGATTTGTTGTATAACATTTATCAGAATAATTAGATTTCATAAATAAAATTATAGTATTGATAAATATAATATTATTTTGTGTAGCTCAGTCATGGCTATCGATTAAAGACCAAAAAGTCCTTAAGTTTGACCTTCATGAATATATAAATATCACTGAATTCATTAATTTTTATTGTATGTAGACGGAAATGTATATCATGAACCCATAGAGAATTTCCCCTTTATTTCTGCTTGAAACACGTTTGTTGATCGTTAACCCCTGAAAGATTTTATGTCTTTGTCGTAAACTGATAAAACACTATCGCATGTTGTATCCAACCTGTGAGTTGTGGGTTGGTAATAATACTCATATTGTGCTCTATATGCTCTTTATTGTTGGGAAATTAATAAATGAACAAACGCGCAAAAAAGATTATAGCTTGCAGGCCCGAATCTGCTTGGCTAAACTAAATTTTTGCCTAAAACTCTTGCCTATAGTACCAATCGGTTCAATAGCCCTCTTCGGGGGGGAGGCAAGCGCATAAGGTGGATAGCGGAAGCAGGCGTTATCATTTTGAGTAGCAATGGGGCGGGCGGTATCATATGCGAAGCACAGTTTTCTGGAAAGAATGATTGCTGTAATTCTATTGGTTGTGATGTTGAAAATGGTGTAATCATTGCTATATTTAAAAACACTAAGGGGGCGTCTCATTTTTTCATCGATTTGGCTCAGGCTGTGTTTTATAAGCTTGTTTAAGAAATCATATTAACGACTCCAAAAATGAATCAAAAATAAAATGTGTGGGTCATATATTTTTTCAAATGTTGGTACGGCGTTTTGTAGTAAATGGGAATGTTTTGATTTTCACATTAATTTTTGGAGCTTGTAGTAGGAAGGAAGGAAGGAAATAGAGACAGATGGAGGTTAGGTTGTAATAATTTAAGAAATAAAGCCTACCACAAGGAACATGAAGGGTGTGCTTACATTCAGTTTCAAGATCAATAATGATTTTATCTGCTCAAAACCTATTTCCCTTTTTGTGTTCTTATGAATTATTGGGATTTGGTGTTCTGGCCTGGATAAGATATATGGGTTTGTGTTATAACTCTTCTTCTCTACTAAAAAGTATTTGTATTGGGGTGTTTCAACCAACCTATTGCATAGACACCTATTTATGCTTTGAGTGGCTGTGTGAAGTCATTGGAGTTGGTAGATCGATTTGAATATTGTCAGGTATAGGTTGTATTATTATTATTATTGAGATTGTGTTCATTAAGTTTGTTGTGTAATTGATTGATTGCTGTTCCAGTGGGTGCCGGTAAATATTATTGATTATTTTACCTTCAGTTTTTAGTTGTGAATTATTACTGTTATTATTAACCATTTTAGTAATATAGGTTAAGTTGTACTTTAGACCATTAAAAATTGTCTGATATTGGAAAAACAAATTAATTTGGTGTTTGTGTGTTTTATTGGTGAGAACAGGTTGGAAATATCGAAGCGCTTTTGAGATTTTTAGTGCATTCTAATAATATTTCATTTCTCTACACGCATATTTATAATATAGGCTATGCTTTATTACACAAACTTCCTTCCCAATTAAAAAAAAATTTGACTTCCTGAAATAACGAAATTCTATCAAATAAAGTGCCTTCTATGATATTTGAGCGGCTTCCATTTAATAGCTGGCCAGTCAGAAACATTCATATTATTCTTTGAAAGTTGCTAACATGATTTTGAAAAGGGAACCATTTTGAGACTAATTATGTTTCATAATTATATTGCAGTAGATTCGTTTTGTTAACATTCAAAATGTATTGCAACAGTCACGTTATACAGAGATTTCAATTGCATTTATTTCTATTTATGCTCTGTTTGACAAATACTTACATGCCCAATTACAATGTCTACTGTCAATTTCCCAAAATGTCAACAGCATCGCACTGTGTGGATTTACAATTAATAATATTATTATCAAATGAACACAGTCAGTTCCCGTAATGTTCTAAACTTTATATTCGGTAGTATGCACACTTGGATGAGAGTGTTATTCGAGGGTTAAACAGGATCCAGGGCTACTTGTGTGATCGTTACGTATTAGTATCCATGGCCATGTGGATATGTATAATCCTATTAGCCAGCCAGTAAATAAATAAAATTGTTTTTGTTCATGTGATTTTGTTGTTTTTGTTTATAAACACAACAATTAGTGTTGGGTTTCAAGCTTAGATTAATTTACCTTCATAAGCTGTATGTGTGGCTCCCGGGTAGCTAGACATTCTCAGACAAGGTTTCTAAAAACAACACCTTCACTGCAGTTTTGTTGTTGTTGTATTTCTGAATGCCCACCTCCGTACATTAAAACTATTATTATGCCTAAATGCTCATGATTGACATTTGTGTGTTTATTGATAGCCAATCTTTGTTCTGATAAGAGTGATATACGTAAAATTGTAGGTACCAACCATGATTTTATGTTGGAGAAGGATCGTATTTGGACTGGACTTGGCTTGTTTATATAACCCAAATTGGGTTATTGGATGAAATAGTAGTAGAGATTATTACAATCTTGTTTAGTTTAGGGTACACGTTCCAAATTTGGGAGTCTATTGGGTGAGTTGGAGAATGTAAATTTAGTCGTAGTTGGCCCCCAGAGGATGCCCTGCCCGATCATTTGTATAGTCAAAAAAGTAAATACTTTATTGTGCACTCATTCTGATCCAATTTCTGTGGTAATGCCCCATTTTCAATTGCTTAGACAATATGTGTGTCGACATGTTCTCTGATAAAAAAACAGGTTTGTTGATCGTACCCTAATTACATTACAAGAGACACAGATCATACTTTATTGTGGAACTGAGGAATTGACCTATTTAACCAGATTTATCTGGTCGATTTATTCTAGGTTAATGTTATTAGTGTGTATACGTCGTGCTTCAATGTTGCGTTTTTTCTAGCTGGAAAATAACAATTTTGTGATGAAATAAATTATGTAGTTAAATTGTTGATTATATTTATCTAGAATAATATGAGATCGCCTTTGTAAGATTTATAGTTTTAACACGGATTAGTGACTGGTGTGTATTGGTAACCACAATAAGCAAAAACCTCTGCTACTTGATTTCTTAGCCATTTTCAGCCATGTTGTTTTAGCTTTGATGAATACAAAATGGAGATGAATTCTAGTTGTGGTCAGTTTCCTCATTCAAAGTGCATATAAGAAGCCAATTTGGAGATAGCGCACTATTCTTGTAGACTAAATATTAAAATTTTAGTTGGTTGTCTGTCTGTAGGAATCTGTTTATACTATTTTTTGCTAAATAGGGAATGTGGTATACCAACAAAAAGTGCTATTTGTTCTAGTCAAATATAAACGCAAAATTGAAAAACTTTAGGGCCAGATTCAACGTTGTCAACATGTTGATTGGTTCAGGCAACTAACATTATCCCATATTTAACTTTATAGTGAAAGCTAAAAGTTTAGCATAACTTCGAAATAGTCCGGGCTATACCTACCTTCCATTGCAACAAACTCCGTCCCAAGCCAGATCCACAGATTTGAATTGGGGAAAAAATTAGATGATAGAAACTAAAATGAACATCTGTTGTGCCACCGAGGGTTCATGTGCCTCCAGGAGCCACTCAATGTAATTCCTGTGCTAAGTAACATCGGTTTTATAAGTTACTTCGATTTACTCTGTTGAGGTTACAAGGAATTTTAAAAAATGGCGTTGTCCTACGTTAACAGCATCTTTTGAATATCAAATCAAAACTACGTAATCATGTGCATCTTATTCTACACCCAAACTGAAGCTTGATACGATGGCCAGTCAAGCTTGGCTATTGAAAATACTATCTAGTTTATCCGAAATCCAAAAATCAAAATCCATGAAACAGTCCAGTCAGAAATGAAAAATGTTAAGTTGTTAAAATGCAAAACAATAACAAGAAATATGGTGCGGCATTTAGGACCCTCAGCGGTGAATTTTAACCAATTTTATGTGTATACAACTGGCACTCTTCCCATAATCTAGTTATTCAAATTGTAAAAGGCTAAATAATCACTAGTTGAATTAAAAGGCAGATCAAAATCATTACATTTATACCAACAATGCATATTCCTTATATAAGAATTGTAGTGGCCATGGTTGATTACCTGCAAGTAGTATTATATTTAATCATAATTTGATTTAAAGTTATGTAAAATATTTTAGCAAAACCCTATTTCCCGTTGACGTAGAACCACGCCGATTTTTTTAAATTGCTTGTAACATCAACAGAAGTTAACACTGTAAAAATTTTTAGCAAATCAAAGCAATTTGTAAAACCGATATTTTCTGTCACCAATTCCCCCCCCCCCCCCAACTCAGATACGATTGTAGGCCTTGGGACACCGTTCGTTGCACCTGGAGGTATCTATCACCCTAATTAAACCACAGAATAATAGACGTTCGACTACTTCACTATTCATATCGACTAATTATGGTGACCCAAAAATATTTCAATATAAAAATGACATAGCTATAAACTCGCATTTCAGTACTAGTAGCAATTGCATCATATTGGCGAACCAAAGGCGTATTCCTTGATCTATTACGGGATCGACTACAAGCTTTAAAAAATACATTCATTTAGGCCACCCTGGATGCTACCTGTTGTAGTTGATCGCCAAGCTTCTATTGGTGTCGGAATATTCTTTTAAAGATGCATTTTAATATCTTATAATAAAATGAATGCAAATGAGTTGTTTTTAAATCGATTATATATTTCATCAATGCATAAACTACCTAAGACATTCATAATTTGTTAATTGTGTGAATTATTGACTCGAATGTAAACGTTTTCTGCGTTTTGTAAATAACCCATTACAGTAGAATGGGTGTTTCCAGCAATTTATGTAATATACAAATTTAAAGAAAAGTTTGCTGTTTCTCTTTCTATATCACACAAATGTTAATTATGACTTGTGTTTTTATAATTTTATATGATTTGTGAACGAGCTGTCAGGGAACCATAGTTTGAATACTAACTAGCTTTTACGAACTTTTATAAGAGACAAAATGTCATACATTTTAATATGAATGGTTCCATTCTGTTTTCCAGCTGACAAAAAGGAGGAGACTACCACGGAAGCCGAAGATAAGAAAGAAGAGGGCGCAGCGGCCGCAGTGTCAGCAAGTGGTGATGGCCCCGCTGAGGCCGAAGTCGTACCACCCCCAGAACCAATGACCTTGACAGGTAGTGACGTCACTACGGCCCTTATTCGCTGCTTCCTTTTCACAGAGACCTTTGTGGTGACCCCACACGAGCGTATATGCGCCCTGCTAGTTGGTGGCCAGTCTGGCACCACCTATGTGCACACTCTGACCTTCCCCAGTGATAGACAAAGTGGCGAGGTGACTGTTAAGTTGTCCAAGGAGCTGGCCCTCCAGCACGCCGCCCCCGTGGTGGGATTGGCAGTTGTGGACGCCAGGACAAGATGCCCCGTCAAAATCACGCCACCTGCAGCAGCTGCTACGTAAGTGACGTCGTTTCCACTATCCAAAATATTTGTTTAGATAGAAGCTAACTTTGTGCCAAATATTGTGCAAACTGAACACCATAACCAAAATATTCATAATGGATTTAAATTTAAATGGGAATCTCTTGGATTAAACCGCATTTTCGGGCATTTAAACTTTTTTTGTTTGCGTGTTTTAGAGTCAAAATTTGTCATTCATTTCTGGTGCTCCTTATGCCAAATCTGTCATTTAAAACATTTTTGGCGGTCTTTAGAAAAATTGTTGGACCTAGCATTTTCGTCCTATCAATATAACGTTGAAAAATATTGATTATCTAGCAACAGATTTATTTTATTCGCTGCTTCATAGATTTGTTAATAAAATTTGGTTTATAATTAAGCCATAGGTTTTTCTATACCATAATTCCTATTTCTATGTTTGTATATTATAGAACCGAAGAAACCAAGGAGACCCCAGCCGCCCCCGCTGCTGAGACCGAACCATCAGCAGCTGCCAGTACCGAAGCTGCAGCCGCCACTGATACAGCCCCTGCAGCTGAAGGCGAGGCAGCCGCTGCCCCCGCACCTGCTGAGGCGCCAGCTGCCCGCCCCACAGCAGCCAGTAAGCCTCCCCTGCCCCATAGCGCCAGCACCTCAGGAGGAATGGAGCACCATGAACTGATAGTTTGTAGTGAGGAACAGATCAAGATCTTCGCCCTGCCCAACCTGAAACCGAAGCTCAAATACAAGGTTGGTGTTTGTTTTCTATCTTCATATTATGTATGTTTCATTAGAAAATGTCAAGCGCGTGGGGTATATTGAATCAACGTTTACACCAGACTCCGTCTAGCTTGCAGACAGGATTTTTCATATTGGAAGCTAATCTAAATTATGTTTGCTACAATTGGTCTTTAAAAGCACCTATGAGTTCAATAAGCCCTCTTCAGGAAGAAGGCAATATTCTTTTCTGGATTTGAGATCAATCAATTTATTTTTCAGTTGGTAAAAAAATGTGAACTTCTTGAATTTATTTCTCTTTCAAACAAAAGTTCTTTTTTTGGTGTACAAAGAGAAAAAGATACATACCTATAATGTGGAAGACTCTGTCCTTTTTCTTTATGGATCTATGTTTGTTTGATGGTGCTTAATATTGTCCTAAACTTGATTAGTTAACTCTTACTTGCTCCTTTTCTTCTGATCATTTACTGCGCTGTTGTACCTATACCTGATAGTATTCTTTGTGATTGCTGGCGGCTAGAATTGGAGGATGTTTGAATAATATAATTAGATATACTACGTACAACATAGTTTGATGCTTTTATTAAAAGTAGGATATGGTTGGTATAATTAGTTTAGCTAAAAGAACATTCAATTGATTAAATTAGCTTTTTGAGACAGTTGGTTTTTTATCATTTTTGTATGTTGTTGGTAACTATGCTATTTTTTGTAATAGGGATTTCATTTAAAGGAAGTTTTGATTTCTTTAATCTGAAAGTAAGATATCAAGTACGGAAAATTTTACAAAACATTTGATAATGAATACAATGTTCATAAATAGAAACTATCCATAAAAATTATAGAAATAAATTATCATGCTAAGTGGCGATCGATCTAACTTATTACAAGGTAAACACTGATTTTCCGGTTAATATGATGAGTTCGCTTTAGCTATTTAATTCATAAACCAACTTGTGCCTAACAGGTCCTCACCGACAAATCGATGTCTCTGGGAGCCAATGGCACAGACGCAGAGGCCCAGGCCGGCACCATCGATCGCTCTCAGTTGGCCAAGACTGCCACCATTGATCGGTGCGCCCTGGAAGGCGGCTCGGCGGCCAGACATCGCATTAAGAGTTTCGGCATCCAGAGTTTCCAGTCCAAGGCTGACAAGCCGGCCGAGTGGAATGTGGTGGTGGCCCTCGCTGATGCCCTCTTCTATATCCTCGCTCTGCCATCGCTCAAGAAGCAGATGACCGGTGAGTGTCTGTGGCTGCAACTATTCTGAGCTTTCCTGGGATTCTATTATAAATTAATAAGAAATTGCATACTGAACAAAAAGTTTTACTAATGATTTCTGGTTGTATAATTAAAGCAATTCGTTTTATATGTAAATACCTAATGAACTATATAAAAATCGGTGACTTCTCTAACCACAGTTATTTGCAGTAATAGATGAAATGAGCTATGTATTTATCAACTGTAGTGTTGCCAAATAATGACAAGTAGTTAATAAAAATATTTGAAAATAGATCTGAATGGATTCCAAGTGTTAAGGTCAACGACTACGTCTAGTTAAAGCTATAATTCAATGATAAGAAGTGGAAGCTGTAATTCATGTCATAATTTTGAAAAAATGGATTTTATGTGTATAATGTTCATTTGGTTGAGTGACCCATCAGATAGATATTCATTTATAATAGCTGTCATCTAGACACCTTTTGCCCGAATATTAAAGCCTAATAATTATGGAAAGACATACCCAAGTCCAACATGGTTTCGTAAAGTAGGTTAATAACATTTATTCGTTTCAAAAACGCAAAACATAAATTGCGTATTATGATCTTAAATAAGACTGCGATGATGAAATCACGTGCTGTACATAGTTTCATGCATGGCGACTATTCAGCCCACATGTCTCGACTCATTCTGTTTGGCTGGTTAAATTAAAATTGATATAAACTATGATGTCCCAACCAGCCTACTTAAAATGAATGCAAAAAGATGCTAAGGTTCTGAATTTTGGGAGAATTTATGAATTAATGAGGCATATACAATAATTCTGGTTCTTGTCAGAATTTGTCTCGGTTGTTGTTAAAAATAGCCCGGATACGTTTTAATAGCAACTGTTGATAGTATGTGCTTAATCGAAATAGAAGGGGTATTCAGTGCGCATTTGTTGCTGCACACACTAACAGGGTGTCATGTTTGGTTACTGGGACTAAAATATGCGTCATGGAAATTCTTCCAAGGGTAGGTAGGACTGGTGGTACCTTCTTACTTCACGTGGAATACAAATAGCAAACTTGTGTTGTCGTGGAGAACCTCAGCTAATTTGCTTGTCGAAATTATAATCCGCTACCAACCATAATTATAAGAAATTATATTACACGAAGGCGGTTTAATCAGTTTATAAACGTTTGGGGGTGTGGGTCGCATTAATAGCTTTATTATGTGCTAGATAAAACTGATTATAATATCAGCATTATGTCGCCTGCGTCCTGTTTTTATGTCTATTTATTTACCGTGCGGTAGCAATTGACTCTGTTTTGTGCATAGAGAAAGAAATTCCTGTCGGATTTTTTGTCATGTTGATTTAAATGCTTTTTTGGTGCTAGCTAGGTATCCAGAGAAATTTGTGCCTGTTGTATAATTGGAATTTGTTGGCAACATACATTTACTTCCACCAGACTAACAATTTCCGCACTTCTGAATTCCAAGACAAAACACACCGTGTCTAGGCGAAGTGGGCAGCTTGGTGGTAAAAATGGTTGTATTCTGACTTGCTTTTGTTCGGTATTTCAGTAATCTATCAACTGTTAAGCATCAATTGGACTGAAAAGGTTTATATTTATCGGTATATTGTAGTAACTACTAGTTGCTAATAGATTTGTATGTGTTTTGCTCAATAAACAATGAGCATAAATATTGCATTGTCCATACATAAGAATCTATGGGGGAAATATTGCTGATAACAGAGGGAAAATAGTGGCAAAACAAGCCGCCCAACTGCCTAGACAGTGTTTTTTGTTTGTAACTACTTAGCAATAGTAATACATTTTGAAACAATCACTATGTCACCTTGTGCAGCCAAGTCGTATGCGACTTCTAGCGATCCGCCATATCATCGCACTCCATTCTCTCCTGTCGGCATTTTGGTCATCGATTCCTGCATCCAGACAGATTAACGAGATCGGAATGTATTTCATGAAATATAAAAGTACATAGTGGACTGACTGACTTTTGATTGATTTGCTCTTTTAACTGGTTTCCATCCCCACGGTTGGCCACAGGCAATTGTTGGCTCGGTTGTCATTCTTTTTATGCGCTTTGCTTGAACAAACAATTTTTACTCCTCGTAGTGTCTGATAGATTCCTCTTTTTTATGGAGGAACACTGAATGATTTTGTTCTCATGCATAGAGTAGAATAAATCTCTGCCGCCCTAATTATACCCATAAACATTATTTTAAATGTAATGGCTGTGTATGTATTTTACCATAATCAGATCGACGACTAATGATTAAGATTTCGGTTTATGACTTTACAAAGCAATAAATTTTGTTTTAAATGTTTACTGAAGCTTTCAGCTTTATTCTCTAAATTCAAATCTAATGTTGTTTCGGCAGAAGCAAAGAATATGGTATTATCCAAATTCTACTTGTTCGAGACATTTCTATATTAAATGGCATGATGTTGTTTTATTGATTTTATCCACGTATATGTTTGTGCATTCAATATTTATTATCATTTTGTGTTTGAATAGTCAGTCAGGGGCTGCCTACTGGTCGGGTTTAATAAATAAAAATATTCCAGAAGGTATGGAACGGATAATTAGGATAATTTGATCATATTTATATTTGCATTATTGATCAATAATTTAACTGTGTGTACACAGAATCACAACGAAGGTGAATAGAAAATGGGTAATCATATTCATTATTTCAAATCAGAGTTCTGAATTTTATTGCTTTATAAAATGTAGGTAATGATATAGCGGCTGTTATTGTAGTACAAATTAGGGCCAACAAGTGAAAAGTAAATAATAATGCTGTAGGAAGGAAAGTCGTCATATTGTTTGTGAATAATTCTTAGATTCAATAATAGGAGGTTGCATCCATACAACTGAGTAGAGACCAACAATTTATTTAACATTATGAAGAGAGAATTGTAGCTAGGTTATTCGTTTTACATAAAGTTTCTGTCAAAATGGATACTTTTCCCATGACTCTATAACAGTAATCCATTGTTTGTTTGTTTTTTTGTTTGCTAAGTTGTAATATCAAACAAACAATTTTGAACATTCAATAAAATCAACATTTTTTTATTCAAAAGGTCTGTTTGTTTAATATCTATTTTAACTTTGGCAAATATTTGTCACTTATTTGATATAATGGGGATATTTTGGTGGGAATCGATTTTCTGGTAGAAAGAAGTAATTAAACGCGCGTGCTTGCTTGTTGTGCCTGTCTGGTGGTTCAGAAAAATCTTGATGATTAATATTTGAATCGGGTTGCCGGATCAGTAGGGATAAATAAACAGCCCGACTATAGACGTCTATGTCCTCGCAACCTAGATGGAAGTCTATTATATGATTAAAAGTTCTCGATGTTTGAAGTCTTTTGAGTCTGTTTTATTAGTTGTCTGGTGCTTATGTCGTTTACTAGCGTTAGGTTTTAAGATAAATATCCAAGTAAACGGTTTCCTCTGCCATTGTATGTCGAAGGACTTTGTAATTAGTCGGTTTTTTAATTAAATAACGGTCGTTTGTTGGGTAGTGTGCGGCTTCAGACCTTCATCTTCTTTTTTTAATGAAAGAAAAAATTGAATGGAATGACATGTTTGATTGTTTTCATCATCAGCCAATTCTTTATGTGAAGTTTAACACATTTTATATCGTGTTTTTATTCTGATGTTAATAAATTTTGGTTGCTGGTATTAATTTTTTAAATTAAAACCTGATCATCGTTCGTTTTTCTTTGTGATACTTTTAAACGGGTTGATGAGTGAGTGAATGATTGATTAATTACTGAGTTTTGTTACATTGTTGTTCAGAATGATGAACAAGGCAAGGTTGTCCTTGGAATGATGATGATAGGAATACTTCTGCTCCGTAGTAGGTTAAGTGCAATCCGATACAGTATCGAATTCTGGTCTTAAGATGTAACAACATTTTGTCAAGTGTTTTAAATTCCACATTTACATGCATAACATATTCGTAGATGATAGATTTATAGATGTTCAAACTCGCTCTATAGATGCTAAAATGGTTCATATAATTATTATTAAAATCTAATTAATACGAGTGTAATAACCTCTAATAATGGAGGATTTGTGACTCATTTTGGATGGATTTGGGACAAAATGATTAATAAAATAACAGCAACAACAAACAATATTGTTACAGATAGCTTTAATATAATTTGGGGGATAGCATTAGTGGGTGATCATTATGATAAAAACGGGGTGGGTGGGATCTGTTATCAGCTGGATGTTTTTCCTGAAATGAAAGTTGAATTGAAGATTGTTGTTATGATTTATTAAAAATTTGATCACAGTTAGTGCTGTGTATTTAATGACAACACAGAAAAAATATTAAATTTCAGGTTTATTTTTTATTCGAAATGTGTGTCTGCTAAAAATTCATGCTATTTTAATTGTTTTAGAAATGATGCGATTTTAATGGCTAATTAATTACTTTCTATAAAAACTATTGTTAATTACATCATAAGGTAATGAATGGTTGACTGTATGGTAGTTTTAAAAGTGTTCATTCGGTTTTAACTAATATTAACATAAATTTGAGAGTTCTAGTATAGACAATGAAATAATTGGTATGAGGGAAAATAGTATATTAGCGATTTATTATTACAGGGCTGCTCAAAATTAACCGATACAAGAATTTTTTAAGAAAATAATTTTAGAAATTATGTCTATCTTTTAAAT
>JAUYWI010059102.1:0-16224 GCA_034780595.1 Parotoplana pacifica | reverse complement strand
CTCATACTAACCATCAATAAAGATGAGTCTAAGAAACTCTTCCAAGTGTTCAACAACCTACACCCAAACATAAAATTCGAGATTGAACACCCCCTCACATAATGGTCAATTATGCTTCCTAGACTTCACATTTTCCATTGACTCAACTGGACAAGTACACATCACATTCTACAGGAAACCCACTAAAAGAAACATTTTCCTTCACCACAATATGGCTCTGCCTAATCCCGTTAAAGTGGAAATCTTAATAATGGACAGAATTACTTCAAGATGCTCAGATGCAACAGAAGCCACAAACACCTTGCTGATTGTGACAAAATGGGATGTGATATCTGAAAGATCACAAATTTTAATCTGATTTTAAACATAAACATAGAGACAACAAGAATGAATTTTCTATCTTCATATCCTGCTTTTGGAAGACATGGTCAACAATAATTTTAAAACCCTGTTTAGAAGTCTACAGCTACCCATCAGAATAGTCCATCACATGAGATCCTTACATCAAGCTCTCACCACAGGCATGACAACTCCTTGCAAGCTGACAAACTGCCTGATTAAAAATGAAAGGATTTGCCATGGGAGCTGCTGTGTTTATTCAGCTAAATGCAGTATTTGCAGTCAATTCTACATCTGCTCATCTATCCAACAATTTCACATCAAAGCCAGGGAGCACTACAAGACCCAGACAAGCTCTGTATTCAATCCATAAATCTCACTGTTGTGGCGACTTCAAATTCAAGATAATAGACAACAGTGTCATCAGACTATGAGCAAAAGAACCATCTGGAACTCATATTTTAAATTATGTTACTTCTTGTCTCATCATACTACTATTTTTACATACATGTTGTTATGGCCTGCCTGTTTCCAATTGTTATTGTACTTTCTGGTTTGGTACCACTTTTGTTCTTGGTTTGTATTACACCATCATATATATTCATTTCTGATATACCTACAGCTCAGATTGTTTCTTTTCTGTATATGTAATCTCTTTCACATTATTTTGCCTATGAATAGGTTGTTTTACAATGAAATATAAGGCTTTATTTTACTTTTATTTATTTATTCAACATTTAGTAACATTTGGGCTCCTTACTCTTTTCATTTCAATATTGTGCTATGGGAATCACACCAATTTGTTTAATGGTATATAGTTTAAGGTCTGTGACTATTACCTTGTCTACTAAATGTGTTTGATTATCACATCCAATTAGCTGAGTTTTTAACCACAGTTTTGAGAACATGTTAAATAATTTTTTAGAACATTAAGGGTATTGCACAATAAACATTTTCTTTAGCACCCCTCAGTATTCTTCATTCTTTTGAAAGTAATTCCATAAACATTATTTGAATGTGCTCATGTTCTGAAACACTTAACCCATTTAATTGAAGCCTACACTTGTTTCTAAAAACCATCATACAATAAACCATTTTCTTTCCAGTTGTTTTCTTGATAATCCATTTTTTCTGAGGCAAATAAATAATCTAGAGAGTGATTTAGATCAAATAGCTTATTCAATCAATTTCTTGTTATTTATAGCAACTCTAAATTGGTAGCAATTTTAAAGTTGTGTTAATATACAAATTTGTTTAGCACAGGTTCTCAGTTGACTTCTTACTTATTTTATTTTTCTATCTGAGTTGCAAGAGATTGATTTTCAACTACATGTTCTAACATTTTTTAATCCATATTTTCATTGTTTTTTTAATATTTAATTGCCTATGTTAGGAAATTGAAATTTGAAAGAAATGTCTAAAACATAATCGTTTTTACTTTAAATTTTATATTCAATGTTTTAGGATATAATCATTAGAATACAGTTTAACAATAATATTATGACAAAATATACTAATCTTTTATATTTATTTGATTTTAGTTACAATGAATACACTATCTCCAACATTGAAAGGTGTTATGGCTGTTATTGGTGGCTTTCTAGTGCATTTTACACTAGGGACACTATATACATTTGGTAATTTATAATTATTAAGAGTTTCATTTGTTTTTGTTGAACTAAAGAATGGGGCATTTTATAGAATGGCATTTAGACTTTTGCATATTTTTACACTTCCTTTTTAAGAAATAAATGTTAAAATTTGATTCATCTTTTAAAACCAATGTATAAATGGTCTGTTTATATAGTCTCAAAAATATTATAATTAATATCTTATATCTTTGGATGTCAACGTTGAAGGTACTTGATGAATATTTCACTAGGATCCAATGTTTTTTTATTTTTAAGAAATAAAATTGAATTAGACTTATTTTTAAGTTATAAAATAGACTAAATCAATTTGCAGTTTTTGTAAATTTATGGTCCAATAAATGTTATAGAGCATATGTGAATAGCTTTCCTATATTTTTAATATAGATTTTGTATTAAAAGTTAACTATTTAGTTACCATATATAAATAAAACAAAAGAAATCAAATAAGCTTAGCCAAAAACGATCAAAAGGTGGTTAACTCTCCTAAAACAATACTTTAAATAAATGAAATTGAATATGGTTAACTATGAGCTAAAATTGTAGAGCTAACAAAAGTACACAATAGTTTAATACTAAAATGCAAATAATTGCATGTATTTTTAACTGTAAAATGTTATAAAACAATTGATTTATACACATATATACTTACCAACTACATACATAATAATATCTAGTTAGACTATACCAACTAAAAACGATAGTTAGCCTTATTTAATTTCATTTATTTCAAGTATTTTTTTTATTTGTTTAGTTAGAGCTAACCATCTTTGTACCTGTTTGGCCAATCTTATTTGCTTATATTGTAAAGCAAAACTATAATGTAATATAACGATACTCCTTAATACATGGACATTTTAATATTGGAAACATAAGAGTACATCAGTATCTATGCTTTCTCTGGAATTCA
This sequence comes from Parotoplana pacifica, assembly GCA_034780595.1. Classification (NCBI taxonomy): domain Eukaryota; kingdom Metazoa; phylum Platyhelminthes; order Proseriata; family Otoplanidae; genus Parotoplana; species Parotoplana pacifica. Next base: position 13,326 of record JAUYWI010059102.1, on the reverse strand, counting down.
ATCCATAATAGACAACAAAATCAGTATACTGAAAACTCATATAATACAGCGTACCCAATAGAAAACCGTAGTATTTGGAATTTCCATTCTCACATATACAGGGTGGCAATAAAGTTACCATACAGTTAATGTTAAACAGGCTCTAAGCTATAGGTGTACAGAGAACTGTGTGCTATCATCAGCTTAATTGACTTAATGAACTTAGTTCACTGTATGGTAACTTTATTGCCACCCTGTATATTTTTGTTTTGTCAGTGCCAGTATATTTCAATGAAAATGAAGGTATTTGCCTAAGTACATAAAATGGTATTTATGAAATTGTAAAAAATCGATCAAATAAGTAGCGAACAGATAATATTTTTTTTATTATGAACAATCAATATTTGGAATTTTCATAAAAGATGGTTGTCATTGTTGCTAAGTTCTTTAAATGTGTGAATACAATTTTGTAAGCTTATAGCGAGAATTCTATTTGGCATGGACAAATAAATAAACAATATAGCAAGCATAAATTGTCATTAAATAATGTAAGAACATCTTTATTCCATGTTTAGGTTTACTCGGTTTTAGTTAGTGGGTGGTTTCTTTCTCTTCAGTCATTTGATATGATTACCTTTTAGTAATAAAATGCTACCTAATCTCACTCCTTTTTTTATTTTGTGCCATGCATGCACATGTTCATTTGCAACTAAAATAGAAATGTAATACATTTAACAAAAACCTATACCTATTTCAACACGATATTAATAAATATCACTTAACTTTGATCTCATTTTGTTCGTAGAATAGGCGTGGCTAAAAGGACAGCTTTTAACATGATGTAGTGTTTAGGTATAATAAAGAATAAGTATGTCGTAGATAACTACAGCACATACTTGACTCGAACAGGCGATGTTGGCGTTATTGTTCTACGGAATAAAACAGTTTTAATGTACATTTATGTAGATGTGTATCTAATGACCAAACACATGTGGAGACAAGCTAGGGGAGGATTTTTGCAAAACATGAATTCATTTTCTAGAATTTCTAGTATAGAACAACGTGCAAAAAGCAATTATTTGCAACTGAGACTGTCTATTTCTCTAGCTGCCAGTTTAAAGTCACTACTAATGTGCAAAGAAATATTCAGTTTTGCATATATTGCGATATTTATTGTTAATTAATTCCTTGCTAGGCCAGGATAAAAATAGTGTTTGTGTGTCTTGTTGGCTTATTAGATTAATTGCTGGTGTTATCGACATGCAGAAGATAGAATCTATATATTGGGTTATTGATCTTTAGTCACATGTAGTGTTTATTTTCCTATGGTGTTGTATATATACATACGTATTACCACTATAAATATCATAGGCGTCCATGTCGTACGCTATGTATTTTAATCAACTAAGTTGTTGGCTTCATACTGTTAGAATTAGGGATATTGTAGTTATTTTCTATTTGGTCGATTTTAACTAATTGTCAATAGTGATTAAAATAATTAAAATTTACAAATATGTAATATAAATGACTGGGTATTATAGTTTACACTAGTTTATTTTGTCTATACATAATTATTTTGAAAAACGATTAGCAAAAATTAGAAAAATTAGATTATCTGCTAAATTTATATAAAGAGAAATTAAGATTCATCTAACAATTTGACTGGTTATTTCAGGATATTGATTTTATTTTTCTCAAATAGTTGACTTTTTCTCGGGGTACTGATTGTTTCCTTATAATAGTAACGAAACTTGGTTGTTTTTCTTTCGTTTCTCAGGATATCGATATCAAGCAGCAGACCAATCAAACAGGTAGTTCATATGCTTTTGTCCAGTTCACCGATATCCGCAGTGTAGTCCGGGCACTCAACTGCCAGGCATCTGGAGGAGGTGTGCGTGTCTGTGGCAAAACGGTCAAACTTGGATTCGGTAAGAGTCAACCTACAATGTGCATTTGGTTGGATAACCTCAACATCAAGGTCACAGAGCATCTCCTCACGAAGCACTTCAGCCATTTTGGCTCCGTAGTGAATCTGATAATGGACAAGAAGAACGGTCGCGCTTTGGTCTATCTCGATAATCTGGAGGCGGCACAGAAGGCGCTACTGGAGACCCGGAATTGGGTGTTCGCCGGGCAGAAGGTACACATTGACTATGCCAGCCAGGAATGCCAGGCTGCGTTCAATAGTCCTGGTGGTGTGCTGTGCAAGAGTCGAGTTGATGGCGTGGGCAGTGTGGTACCTAACTCTGGTGGCAGCGACCGTAATGCTGGTCGCACTAGAAGCAGTGTTTGGAATCACAATACGTTCCCTTCTTCAAATCATGACAGTTATACAAGGTGAGAAAGTTGTCAAAAGATGGTTTATAATTTAATATGTATTTTAAACTAGTCGGTGATTTATTTTGCTTAATTTGATACTTTATGAAAGTCAATTCAATAAACTTGTAGTATTTATGGTTTAAAACATCGAAATATACTCAAAATTATTTGAATGTCTACATACTCGTACATATTTACATTTTGCTGAAACTGTTACATCTATGAAAGTATTATAAGTGGAGTAAATATATTAGCTTGTGAATAAGTACAGTATGTATAGAGGAATTCTTTATCAGTTTTTTGTTTGTACATACATAGCATTGCAGGCAAGCTGAACTGAAGTGGACTACTTACAGTTATTTATGAATACAAAATTGAGAATCAATCATGCATTACTATGAATATTATCGATCTGTGTAGGTATCTCTACGGAGCATCACTTCTTTATTTATACATAAAGCTTAGAAAAAAAACTGTCTACATTATTATATTAATATAATGGAATATACATAGGGGGTTTTGTGCAGTCTGCTGACGCCTAATTAGTTTTATATGTGTACGCATGCTGCTGCTGTATGATATAATATAATATGCGAGAAGTCTCTAGATAGCTAAAATATCTAGAATTCTGCACTAGGTGCAATGATGTATCATTAAAAATAAATCTACCTTGACATAGCTACGTAGATTGCAACAACAACAACAACAACGAGGTAATAAGGTAGACCCGCGAACAAGTAGGAGTCTTATTCTAAACTATAATCTACCTACGGCCATGAAGTATCTAGATTGTAGCTTGTACAATAAAGCTTTATTTGTTTGTGCATTGTGTGATACATTTTATAAGCCGTTTATAATAATATGTTTTCAGTAGAAATTGTTTGGTACACTACCACCAAAGATATCGGAGTATAATAGGTACATATTTATTACACTACACACTTTCTTTAAAAAACTGATAGTAAGTTAGATTTGACATGCATTATCTTTGGGTTAGGTTTTGCCAATAGCTTATCTCTGCACATAGAAGGAGAATAATAGATAGCTATATTATAATAGTAGCATTCTACCTATGGCGTGCATAGAAAAATAATGCAACCTACTTCTTTTACATTACTACATACAGGAATAATATATATACACCTCGTCAAAAGTCGCCTTTTTATTATACATACAAAATATAAAATAGATTTTACTAGTTTGTGTCTGTTTAGGTGTACATATTTTATATCAGAACTTGAAATTGCATATAGGAAGTTCTATGCAACATGTACCAAACGATATGTCAATTAATTTCTTTTACTAGTCATTAGGGAGAGATTAACATATAATTTTAAGGTAACAACTAAATATACATACTAAACGGAAGAAACAGATTTAAAAAAATAAAGTTAGCTCAAGGGTGGGTTACCAACCAGACAAAAATTAATAGGTATAAACAATTATTTATTTTGTACTTTATGTATGATAATTGATAAATATTCAAATTAGGATTTCAGTGGTTTTGGAATACAAAAATAATTAGTACCTACTTTATGGTTTTGTTATTTTTAGACAATCGGATAGTTACTCAATCTCACCCTACTATGGTTGGAGTTCTTATCAGAATATGAAGAGCATGTCCACTACTTATCCTGAGGACAGAGGCCGCAGGTACATATTTTATTGTATCTAGTTCTATTTTAAAAATAGCCCTGGTGGTTGTACTACAGTGGGCTGGTCATAAATTCCCGGCCAATGATATTTTGTAATCATATGCTGATGAATAATCTTTGATACTCTATGTTGTGTACGATGTTACAATATTTTTAAAAATTGTGTGGCTTTAATTAAAATGCTAAGTGATGTTGGATTATTTACATTTTTATTATATCCGGTTAACAGGGACTTTTTGAATTCACTTAATTTTAGACTAAAGATCAAACAGGTTATATTTGTTCTAAACCATTTATTATCGTTATACATAGTATAATTCCAACAAAACCTCTATTTGTAGACGCTTTGATGAATCCAGAAGTCGTGAGGATGACTATGAAGATCGTGAGCATTACCTGTCACATTCAGATTCCTACAGCAGCGCCAGAGAAAGTCGACGCAACGAACGAACCAACTATCACTCATCCGGTGGTGTGGGCAGTGGTGGCAGTAACTGGAATGCCAGCAGCTACAATTCATCCGATTATCACACTTCTGCTAGCGGTGGTGTATCTAATACTAGTGGTAATTCTAGTTCTAAGCAGCGACTTAGGTATACCGAGGAGAACCGGTCATCAACTACCACAACTGGTGGTGGCGGATTATCTAATAAAAAATCAACAAGTAAACTGGATTCCAATAATACATCACGTATTCGCAGTGTTTCACCATTCAGTGTCAAGAGCTCGTCCCGCTCTCGAGAACGTGATGTTATAGTCCGCAGTCCACGTCGCTCAAAGAAGGAAGGCAGTGGCTCCTCTGTGTCACGATCATCGCGAACACTGAGTTCGGTGCATCAGGAGAACGTGGACGACGATGAGGACGATCGCATGTCAGTGAGTCGACTTGGTGACCGCAGCAATTCCAGTGGGGATAAGGCAAGACGGCGCAAATCTGGGTCTGGTTCCCGAAGTCGGTCCAATCGGAGCAACAGCCTGTCTGATCGTGGTGGTCGACGTGTGCATCCGGATAATGGAGGAGGAAGTAGTGGCAATTCTGGCCATCCTGATTCTTCCAATAGTGAAGGCTCTCCCGGTGTGGTGTGCAATACTGGAACTGTCTTGTCTCGCTTGACTGTCGGTGAGACAGTTCCTTTGTTTAATCATCACAGCATCACTCCTCGTAGTGGTGGTATCATTGCACGTACAACCGCATCGGTGTCATCAACTATCTTTGCAACGATCTCCTCTTCGACATCTACAAATACTCCTACTGTTACCCCCACGATTTCTGTGCAGAATCCCCCGAAACCAGTCGAGTGTCTCCGAAATCTTGAGGAAGAACGCCGGATGCTAATTATTGAACTTGATCAACTTGAGAAATCGAAAGCTAAATTACCGGCTGTTCAACGAGCGATCTCAATTGGTTCTACAAATTTTCCAACATCTATGGCACCAACATCAGCAAATGATACTGCTAGCTCCGATGCAACAAGATCCTCTATTGATAAGAAAAGGTGGGTGTTTTGCCTTTCTATTTAAAAAAGTATGTACTTGTAATTGCCCCTTTAATATGAGGTTGTATCTAAAAACAGTATTTTATTTAAATACTTAAATGGATAATCTTTCAAGTATTAAATAGATATTTTTAGTAAATTATTTGAAATGTCTACATATTTCGAAGCCGAGCATAGAATAAACATTCTGGCTATATGTATCTGAGTGTCCTTTGCGCTTTATTTGTGTGCCAAATTTGAATGCATAAAGAAGGCTTAGTAAACGAGATATCATAATATTAACATTAATACTTAACTGGGTTAATCAATCAATTCTACAAAGAAATACCTATCCAAAGGATATATTATATACACGGTTTCTTGGAAATAGAAATATTATTGCCTAAATTTCAAGATATTTTTTTACACTGCCTGTCTTTGTATTAAAAATGAAATATAATTGCGTATTATCCTTTCTCTTACGACAAAATACGAATGATACTGACATGTTAGACTATGATAATGTTTCATCCTTAATCTATTGACTTGTTCTACTTGCGTTTTTTCCTATAGGGACATTCTCTGTTTGAGGTTTTGCTTGTATATTTTATGTTGTGTTTTGTGTCTAATCATTTCCGCTTTATCTGACTGTTTCTTATTATGTTTCTATCATTGACATTAAATTTATTAAAAAATGAATGTTGTTTTTAAAAAAAACTAATTATTATAATATAATAGATTTTTTTAAATAAAACAACATTCTTTTACTAAATATAATAGAAAATTGATAGTACTAAAGTTGAAATCACAAAATCACATATTTAAATATATTAGTACTTTCTAAAAGTTTAATTACGAGTATAAATTCAAACTTATAAAAGATTAAACTGCATATATTTGATTAAACATTTCTTTTTATTTTGTGATAATGGACCTTCTATTGTTAGGATATTACTACAATCTATGTACAGCATGGAATACACACTTGTTATTTATTATGAACTTTTAGCTGTTTACATATCTTAAATAACATAATTATTGTTTGTGAATTCCGTGAGAAATACATATTACATTTTCGAGTATTTTTGTTCGTATTAATTAGCAACCTAAATGGGTTATTAATTAAATATGGATACATATTTTATATTCTACTTAGTGGGTGATTTCAAATTTTAATATTTTTTAATAATTTGTCTCATTCAAGTATTGATTACGTATGAGATTTTTTTTAAATAAAAATTCATATTTATTTTTTTCTTTATTTTTAGTTCTTCACTAGAGGCCAACCCTCACGAAACTGGTTCTCCAACGCATACGATTGCTCCTGGCAAAGAGCGATCTGGTATTAATGGAATGCTCTCAAACTCACATCTCAGTGGTGATAAACAACAACAGCGTCATCCGAGCACTGTTTCCCATCCTCCCTCTACCATGACTTTAACTACCTCAGGCTGTGATACCAATACATCTACTATTAGCAACTCTCATTCTTCAGCAACATTGCATGTTCGTACCAATTCGTCGGACACCCAAATTGACCGCTCTGTGCATACTCCTACCGACAAACCCACTGTGTGTTCATGTCACACGAGCACCACTACAACTTCGGTCACGCGGTCACACCTCTCTTCCCTCAGTGTACAGTGTACTATTGCAGACTGCTTATCGCAACACCCGTCTCCGCCTCTATCCAAGTGGTGTCACGGTGATAGTAGTGGAAGTAGCAGTTCCGATGAGAAATTCCGTCCTTCTAAAGTATCTCCAGGTTTACGCAGTATCAACGTACCTCACGCCAACAGATTGGATTTATATGTGTCGGACAATGGTAATCCCGAATCGACGCATAGTAGTGGCAACTCGGCAGCTACCTCCCTTTCTGCTTCACACATTCCATCTACCACTTCGCCCTCTTCTGATGGGACCACCAAATCTTCCTTCACCACAGAAGAGCGTGCGTTTGACTTTGCTAGTTTACGTCCTCTGCACACTTCCATTACCAATCCTTCCTCATTGGAGTCCAGTAAATTAAGTCCTATTGACTCGGCATCACCGTCTCCACGAGATCCTCGATTGCTTTCCGGTCTTTATTCCAAACAGCAGCAGCTCTCTGTGAGCAGTATTGGCAGCACCACACCCAGTCCCACCAAATCCCCGGCCAATGCGTTCAAACCCTCGCCCAATGCCATAACAGTCGGTGATTCTAAACTCAATTTCGATGTTAGTGGTGTTGATTCTCAGTCGAGTGATAAATTCAATTCACAGATATCGACGGTGGCCGATGACGAATCGGATTTTAGTGAACCTGAATCTGATTTTGTGATAAACGATCAAACATTAAATGAACGTATTCGCATCTTAGATGATAAATTGTTGGAGAACAAGAAATCACGTCCAGTGGATTATAGCAAATTTGTTATCCGACGCAAGGACAAGCCTAGTTTGACCTCCACCAAAGTAACTACAGTTGTCACCTCCACTGCTAGTGTGTTTTCACCATCGACTTTAAATGCTGCAAATGAGCCTCACTTCGATTCTACTCGTTCGGATACATCTCAGTTTGTCAAAAGTATGCTCAATATGGGGGAACCTCGTTCTGAATTTATTCCTAGTGGTGGAAGTGCATCTTGTAATACATCTTTACTGCAGTCAGCGGCTGCTGTTCAACCTCTTACCATTGGTATTTCAATGGGTGACAGTAGCAACAACAGTAGTCTATCTAGTCCTGGAAGTGCGTCACTAACCACAAGAAATCCTATTTTTACATCTTCAAATGTCGTGTCTACTCCACAAGGACCATTAAGTGCACTGACCACTACAGCTTATTCCACCGGATTGTCTCGTGTTAGTCACAAAACGGAACCGGTTTTTGTTTCCTCGACCGGTGTGTCGCCAGTTGGTACAGATCCACCTTTGAGATCAATTCTTAAAAGTGCTGCTACAACACCAAACAGTTTATTAAATAATAACAATATAATCAATAACAATTCTCCTTTTCTTTATAGTGATAGCAATGGACCTTTATACCGTGTATCACGTCCCCTGGCTAGTCCCAGTCTTAATTCTAAAACACCGTCAACAAATGGTGGAAATACATTTCGCTCTTCCACAGCACATGTCCGAGGCTCGGATGGTAACACTTTGTTCAGTCCACAGCCTACTGTGTCAAGTTCAGCGTCTACGCCTGTTGTCTCTTCTTTAGGTTTGACTAATTTTTCTGTTACACCAATCTCTAAACCAAAAGGGTCAAGCCAACCAAATTCATCCAATAGAAACTATCCATCACTAGGGAATGAAGAAACCAGTCACAAGTCAAAGGATTCACTGGGGTCTCTTTCTTCGACCCCTGCAAATGCAGGAATCAAACGCAAAGGCTACGGCGGCGGTGAAGATGAGAAAAAGACAAAATTTTATAAAATCGATCGTCCATCACTTGATGATAGTTTATTCATGACTGATTCAATATCTACAAAAGACAAAAAGCAGAAGAAGAAGAAAATCGAAGTTCAAGAAGATAACAAAACCCCCAAAAAGGGAAACGATGATTTTATGAGAGATCGATTGTTTATAAAATCTGAAAAACTGGACGACTTACATTATTCAGCTGATCGTAAGAAAAAGAAGCATGAAGATAAATCTGAGAAGCGTAAAAAGAAAAAGGTTCGCTCCAATCTTCATTCTTATTCAAAAGAACAGACAATGGAAAAATTGTTTGGTGATATCAATGATTTGGATACCGTTAAGAAAGAGAAAAAGAAACACCAAAAGGACAAAGAAGAATTGAGAGAAGATCACGGATCTAAAAAGGATAAAAAGAAGCATTCGCATGAAAAAGAAAGACATCGATCTAACGAAGACCATAAAAGTACTAGGGATTCTGATGTGAAGAAAGACAAAAACAAAAAGCACAATGATGAAAAGAAGAAGAAAGAGAAAGAAAAGGTTGAATCTGATAACAGTGACGAAGGCTGGCGTCTTGCATTGGCAGCTGTAGCTGATGATGAAATTCTTCCATATGAATCTATGTATGATAAAATTAAACGAAGGGCTAGTAAGGAGGCCGAAAAAAGACAGCAAGCATCTGCAAATAATCGATTCAAAAAGTCAAAATTTAAACAAAAATCTAAAAATTACGGTACTGATTCTGATGCTAATCAAAGTGATAGTTTGCTAAGTGGGTCTGTTGTGGATGATTTGCGCGCATTAGAAAAGAAATCAAAATGCCCTAAACTTAAAACAAAATCCAAACTGTCTACTTTATCTGATGATGATTCAGATTTCCCTTCTAAGAAACAGCGTTTAGAAGAGGACAAAACAGATGAATTGAATAAACATCCAAAGGTGAAGAAAAAGAAGAAACAACTTTCTGGTGATTCTAGTCTCAAACGATTTAAATTAGACTCGTCATCTCGTAGTAAGCCTAAAAAGAGCTCAAAGCCACCCAAGGAAGACAAATTACGAAAATCTCTGAAAACAGAAACTTCGAAACACCCAGTACATAAAAAGAGTCTGATTTCTGTCGATAATGTTTTTAGTGATTCATCTAGAGATACAAGTCGTGCAAGTAGTCCTGTTCCAGGACTAGGTAGCATACATGACCATTCATCAGATGAATCAAAGACAACACCATCAACAGAACCGATGGAAAACTCAGAAGGTGAATGCCACAGCAACCAGAGGAAATCTACAGAAGATGATTGGAAATCAAGTTTGCCGTCAAGTCCTTTACATGAAAGTATTACTCATCAACATTCCAGTGACCTGCCGATTTCAGAAGATCTGCCTCGGTTAGAGATGCAGCCCGAAGATGAATTGCCTGAAAATTCTCCACGTAGTATTGACGATGAACCGCCCGACCATCTTGAATCAATTTATGACTCGCCTGCTGAACTGAAAGATGAAATTGATGAACAGATAGTTGAAGAAGCTGTTGTTTACGACAACATGGAAATATCTGTCCCTGAAGATGAAGCTGAACAGTCTATTGCTGTCGCAAGTATACTTGACCAATCAGACATTCCTACTAAACCCCTGGAACCAACACCACAGTCAACCAGTAGTCTATCTCCAGTTAAACTAATACCGGAACCATTACTGCCTCTTTCAATCTCAACTAGTTCAATCGAGAAAGAGATACCGCTTCTTGATTCTTCTACAAATCGTGAGCCAATTGAAAGTCCAAAAGTATCCACACCAGTGTTACCCATATCTAGCACATGTAATAATGAAACTAAACCAAAACCAATTTTTGGAACCGTTTCAATGTCATCTTTTACATCACCTACTGTTATATCAAGTGAAACAAAATCTTTTCCAATGGATACTAATCAAATTCATCCTACTTTACCTCCAACATTGCCACCATTTCCTGTCACTACAAAACCAAACTGGGAACAAGTTACCAAAATACAGCCACCTACACCGATTTCGCTTTCAACACCACCTGCTTTTATTCCAATACCAATAGCATTACCAATTTCCAGCACTTCGCAACCTTTGGCTCCAACTATTGTTGTAACCACTACCCCTGCTGCTCGTTCTGTTACAAGTACAATTGAGATTGTATCTTCGACAACAACGAGTACTACTTCATCCAAACCACGAACTGCGGATTCAAGTGGAGACGCCCCGGACTATACGTCCTATGTGCAGAGCGTCATTGAACGTGTCAAGCAGGAAAAGGATGAGGAGTCCCAACATGGGAGAGATAGGACTTTGAAACGTCAGAAAAAGTATACAAATACGTCTACTGTTCCGACAACTTCACTGACAACAAGCCAACCATGGACCGTTGTCCCTCAGGAAAGTCGTCATTCCGGTTCTGCGCTCGGCGTGCCACCTCCAGTGACTAATAAAAAACCTGTTGTCGATTCCAAATCACATGTGGCACCGTCTGCAGCAAGTGCACCGACAATACCCGGAGTAAATGTTTGCACGCCTGTTCTTCCTCCCCACTTGAGTAATGTTGGTGACACACCATTGGCATTACCAATCTCTTTGGCTAAGTCTCCAATACACCCACAACATCAACCAGCCACAGTGATGACTCTTTCTAGCATTTCAAACAACACAAGTTCAGTTGCCTCAGTGACACAAATGACTCAGTTGACGCCAATAATGGCGACTACTGTTCCATCTTTAGGACTGAATGTCCCACAACAAATTATGCCTCAGATCACGGTACCAATTCTGACATCACATCTAAATTTGGGGACTTCAATGCAGTCTGTTGATTCATCAATGGGGCCCGTAAGTCCACAATCTTCAACTCCTTTAGCTGCCAACGATCCGAAACGACGCAGTTTACAGATTCGCAGAAAACGTAGTGAATCTACTTCTAAAACAGGAATATCTTTGGATCAAACAATTGATGATGTGTTGAGAATGAACAGAGAAAACACCGCAACGGGGGATGATGCTAATAAACGTGTCGGTGATATATCTATGATCTCAACTAACAGCAGCTATAGTGACTCTGGGACTACAGCCACTCGGGAACAACAATTGGACTCAGAAGAATTGGTTAATAACATTGACTCCAATCAGGTTACGTCACGTTTACAACCTATAGATCCTTACGAACCCAATTTTGATGATTCACCTCCATCTCAAATGAATCTGAACATCAACAGAGATCTCCATAGAGAACGAGGGAGACAACCTACGGGTCCTGTATCGTCTGCTGATGCATCTCTTGCATCACCGTTGTCAGTCGCTACTACCACTATGGCAGCAACACCCGTGTTGCCTAGCTGCACAGTTGTCCATTCTCCAGGTGAGCAAATGCCATTGACAATCGCCGAGACTGTAACAAGCACTACACCTGCCACGACAGTTATATCTTCCATTACACCTCATATACCGTCTACCGTAGTCACGGTAGCTAACAAGGTGACCCCACCATGTTCAGTTGCACCGCTTGTGACAACTCCACCAACTACCAAACTGACCGATCCGCCACCACCTCCAGCTCCTGCGTGTGTCAGCGACTCGATTGCACAGGTGATTGAGGAGGTTGCACAGGGAAAGTTCGACGAAACCAAATATCACGCGCGATTTTTCCGCGATCGACAACCATCTGGTGATGATCGAAGCAGCTTGGATTCACCTCATTCGAATGCAGTCTCTGCTGAACAGCAAGCAGTTAATGCAGCCATTCTTCAACAACACCAGCAGAAGCAACCTCTTACTTTTCCTATTTTTAATCTTCAACGTACTGATGCGGCCAGTTACTTCCCTAATATTCTGTTGCCAAACCAAGTTGGACAACAACAAGTAATGGTTAGTATATTATTATATTTATTTATCTTTTATATATTATAAAATCTTTAGAATATCGTCTCCATGGAGTTTTATCTAACATCATGTGTATTTTTTCTCCTTGCTATTGAATATGTACTTTTATTAATATATTTAATTTAAAGTGCATTATAAAATTGGAATAACATATTAGAAAATGAACTATTCATGAAGAAGTAGTTAGTTGGTATTTCACAGTTCAGCATTATTGATAATTTCATAGAGTTTATATGTGTCTTATGTTTGTTTTGCTAGATTCCTTTTGTCCAGTTGCCTCAACAACAACAACAGCAAGCAATGCTAACTGCGATCCAAATGGCCAATTCACAGAACATTACTGGAAGTTCCAGTGAAGATAGAGGTTACCCTATCGAGCGTGTTCCCAATCCTTCCATCGCGGCTCCTCTCAACATCTCCACATCATCTTTGCGTCCTGGAAGTGTTGGCTCCACCAATTCCAGCTCGATAGTCTCCGCAATGAATACCACGGCATCCAATTCGCTTACAACAGTGCCTCAACTGCCACCGACATCGTTAAATCTCCCAACGGCGCAGGCAATGTCCAGTCCAGTGCTGGTGAGCCGACCTTCCTCCAATCCCAC
>JAUYWI010059091.1:0-16226 GCA_034780595.1 Parotoplana pacifica | reverse complement strand
TCAAATTAATTTTTGAAATGGTAAAAGTAAACTATAACAGGTAAGCCAATGCATACATAAAAAGTGAAGGTAACAAAGTAGCTACATGTAGCCGTTTTTAATATAGTTTTGTATATTCCTATCAGATTTTACCACTTTTAGAATATAATTTCATTTCGCCCTAAACAACTACTAGGCTACACAGCATAAAACAATCATTATGTACATTATACATTATTTTACCTGATTATAGTTTACTAATTTGGTTTATACAAAACCTTGTTTCCGAACTTTTTCATGCTTGCTTTGATCATTTTTTCCCATCAATTCATACATTTCTTTTAAAAACTTTTTTTTCAATCTTCTTGTTTATTGTTAATAATTTCTAAATTATTTTATAATTTACTTACAAAACTATGTTTGGTCACCTCAATTTGACCTATAGTAATGCTGACAATTATTCATTTTTTCACATTTAGGCTTATAACTCAGCATTTGTGATAGATCTGAATACCATTTTTAGAATAATATCACTGACATTATATTGTTCAGACAACAATAGAATTTTGCAAAAATCTGTTTTTGTTGCTGAGATATTTAATAATATTGATTTTTCAATAGTTAAAATACACACAATAATATTAAATATATCTGCAACAAAATTAGATATTTACAAAATATTTTTTTTGTATGAAAGATAATATTGTCGGTGATATAATTCTAAAATATCGCATTCATATATATCATAAACCTAAATATGAAAACTCAATAATTGTTGGCCTTACCATATAGGTCAAATTTAAGGAGCTAAATAATATTTGAATTATTGAATATCAAAAGTTCTTTTTATTGTTCAGTTCTAGTCCATTCAAAATAGATGTTTTCGGCTCTTTGAGATGGACCAAACCAACAGGTCACGTGACTTATGACCTTGAAATTTAACAAATCAGAGTGTCTAGGGATCCGCCTAGTCGTACCTATATCATAAATGCTATTGTTCCATCAAATCCATGACACTATACTTAGGGTCACTTTTTTGGCATGAGTAGATTTTTTACTGCACTAACTTATCATTAGTGTATAATTACACATTATTTCTTGCCTCAAAATAATTTTTATATTTATAATTCCGACTATGCGGATCCCTTTAAAAATATGTTTTACTTATAAGTTCAATTCAATGTTCCAAATTTCAAAGCAATTGGTTCAATAGTTTCAGAGATATGAAACATCGGCCATTAAAACTAGCCTAAAATTTTATCAATCAAATTAAATCAATACAAAAATCAATATATGAAAAGGTCATTTTAGGTTTAAATGATCAAAAGGCACATCTAGACGTATGGACAAACAAACTAATGTGTACTTTATAGAAACCAGGTCACCACGGTTTCGTTCTGAATAGGAAGAAAAAAGGATTATCTGAAAACGTGTGTAATACTGCCTCTTCTCTATAACAACCAAGCCTGTAATTTGATATCCACAATTTTGGGTCTGAACAAAAAGGATTACCTGGAAATATGTGTGTAGATTGTATGGCCTCCATATGAAGGGCTTCCTATAATAAGATGATTTTACATATGTTGTACTACTGCCTAAGTCCCCTGTTTTAAAACAAACTTCATTAAAATTGGTTGAGTAGTTTTCAAGCTATGAGCTTCAGAAGTTGATTTTTTCAGTCTAAAAAAACACCCCAATTCATATATAATTAGCCCTTCTGGCTATTGATTAAAGCAAACAGAGTTATTTATTTGCATGAGATTGTTTTTCAACTATCAAAACCTAACAGTTTGACTGTATATTTTTTGGTACTTGGTGAAAAAATAACATGTCTTGAGATGTAGATACTACATATTAAAACCACTAAAAGTTTGAAAAAGGATATTCGATCCGGTTTTCTTCAAACATATCTAAATAAATAAACAATTACATGTAAGGAAGATATTTAGTCAACCATACAGTAAGCTCAGAAGAATACCTACAGTGAGATTTATGACAATCAGTTTATTTGGTCAAATATTCCCACTGCAGGCATTTTTTTTGGGGGGGGACATTGTAATTACAAAATTTAGATGCTAGATTTCTTTTAAATGATTATTGCAACTTTGAAATTATGTTTGATGTTTTTTATTAAAATTTTGATTTTATTTATTGTTACGCATTGTTTTATGGACGACTTTTTAAAAGTATTTTAGATCATTTCAATTAGCACATTATAGGTATAATAATATAACTATTTTCTTGAAAGTACTTTATGTAAATAATATTCTGCAGGAAGTAATCATTATACAAGCGAAGTTTGTTTTAATTTGAGACGTTCAATGCCTAGTCATTCTAAACAAGAAACGGGTTATCCAACTTTTAACCGAACTATATTGGGTTTATTCATGTGCCCTTTAGACAATGATCCATCAAATAAAGTTTATTGTTGTGGAGATGAAATGGCAGAGTATTGTTGTTCAACGTGGGAAAGAACGTAAGTATCTAATTTTTTTAACTATCCGAACTAGGAGAATAATCATTATCCATTGGAGCACACACATTATTTGAAAATATCTTATGTATTAATTGTATTTGAAATTTGGTACACATCTACTTAGTAAAACCCATAAATAATATCGCCTCATTCTTACGAACTGTCATAAATACGAAATAACCTCATTTGACAAAACACGTTTGAAGATTTAGTAAAAGAAATTAAGTTGTAACCCAGTATACACAGAAAGAACTTCTGATGATAGCAGACTGTTAGTACCAGATACCCACGTCTTGAGCCAATTATTATGAAATACCACTCTGGTAGCTTCTTTTCAATCTTCTCGGCAGTACTCAGAATTTCCACTACCACTGCTTCGTTGAGTCCTGCTCCCGTTCTTTTGATCTTCTCCAATGCCAATTTGCTGTTAGTCAAAAGCATCAACAGGTTCTAACGCTTCGTCGGCTTTCTGGGGGACCTTCGTAATAGCCTTGTTTATCCGCTTTTCTACCTTTCTTACCTGAAACGTTCTACAGTCTGTTTTAAACTTTCTTGTCCGCCACAGATTTCAACTGGTCATCTTAACTTCTTCTAATGACTCTTTCATACAGACTCACCGCTTTGGATCTGCTTCTTGATTTGATACTGTCCAGTCTAACTTTAATTTCTACTTCCGTGGCTCTAGTGCCTTGGCGGGCTCCCGTAATAAATTTGCCGGCTTATTCTGGATAACTTCTAATTGGTTAAAGGCTCTCCCTAGCATACTCAATAACCGACTTGATGTACGTCCGGTAAACACTCCTCAGAAATATTTCAATGGCACCCCAGCTCTTTCCGCTGATAACCAACATCTGTTTCAGTCTCTGCCGAGGAAAGTGACTTTCTCACTTGTTTGGATCTCCTCCGCTTCAATCTTACAAGGGAGCTTCGCTTTGGCTTCTTCTGATCACGTCGTAAACAAGATGCTTTCGAAATTTTCTGTAGCCAGTTTCTGCTTTCACTTCGTAACCTAGGCTCCTTAGGCATCTGCTACTTTCTGGCTAATGTTAGTGACTTCTTCAATCTTTTGATTCTGGACTGTAATTGCAAGATCGTCCGCAATTACCGGCTTCCTCAGGCATTTTGTTGGATACCTGAGTCCCACGGCTTTGAAGACTTGATATCTGACGTCTTGAATAGGGCCTCTAATAGAAGGGACATGTACATTATAGGTGTCAAAATATCTTTTACCGAACTGAATCCTAACAGCTCACCATTCCGTTGTATTGTCGTTAGTAACGACTGGGCTGACCGTAATTTGGGAGTACTTGATGTTGTATCTGACATAGATGACAACACCTCTACCTTTAATATTTTCGCCCCTCGTTCTGCCAACACTCCTTCTTTTGAATATCGGTTCCTCGAAGCTAAACGTAATCTTTCGTAAAACCTTATTCTTGGATGGCCAGCACGTCCAGTTGAACTCCTCGTAACATTTCTTCAGCTCTATGTTTTTGCTCCTTAGAATTCCAGCGTTTCACTGCACTACGCGAAGCTTCTTATTTTTACACTTAGTACTAGGATTGGACTCTACGTTTCCGGCTCTCAACTGCAGCAGGCCCAAAAACGTAGGATTTCTAGAGCCTGCCTCCAAAAACCCATACACCCATCTCGATCTCAAACAGGTACTGCAAACATTTCGCGGACCTCGTCGAAGTCCTTAG
Organism: Parotoplana pacifica; assembly: GCA_034780595.1. Lineage (NCBI taxonomy): Eukaryota > Metazoa > Platyhelminthes > Proseriata > Otoplanidae > Parotoplana > Parotoplana pacifica. The sequence goes on along the minus strand of JAUYWI010059091.1, from coordinate 12,068 downwards.
GAGAACACAACGGGAAGGCGTCTGCGTTGGTCCATCCAAGCTAGGCGTTTCGTTTGATATCCAAAATATGTCCTTGAAATGTAAATACATGATCATTGATCATTCCACTTAGTAGGCGATATGTGTATAACCAGGCACGATAACATATTAGCGCGTGTATCAGAAGCGCTTTCTATTAGTCCTTGTTCTGTGCTGATATTACATATTTTCCATTTATCTGATATAGAAGAATTTATTTTTCTATGGACAACATTTTGGTCCGATATAAGCCAATATCCGATATAAGGGAATCTAATAAATGAGAAGATAGGATATTTTTGGGACTTTTAAATGAATTCGATATGGACAAATATCCGATATGGCGAATCCTACTTTAGTTTTGACACTTAGAAAATACCTTTGCTTATAAGATTGATTTTTTTTTCTGTAAAATATGAATAGTTCATTGAAATACCATTGCATTATCTACACTTGATCTGATATGTGTCAAATAAAACCTATTTTTGCCAATTATATCTACCACTTCTGTTTTTCATTTTTTAGAGATGTTATAGTTGGCACAGTAATCGGCTGTATATTTGGAGTGATTATAATAATTGGAATAATTATCTGTATATGCAAGTAAAAGAAGATCCAACATTACTTTTTTATAACTATTTTTATTTAATGTAACAAAAGACTGTACCTTATCTAAAGTCATTCATACTAACTCATACTCGAAACTAAACCACACAGAAGGAACTTTGTGTGATAAAAACTCTAATATTGATATTGTATGTCAAAGGCTTGCAAGATTTTATTTTTTTATGTTTGCTGCAGTAAAGATTTCATTCTACATATGTGATACGGATTACAAAGAAAATGTAACTATTTTATGTAAATACATACTTTAGATAATAGGTATTTGATTAACACAACATTTTTTTTAATGTGGATTAATTTAAAAATCAAGATATGAGACTCATAAGTTAACAAAAAATAAAATTTGTATGCTCGACCCAAATAAGTCGAAACCGGTCTCTTAGTGCTTTGCTGGTGAATTTGTAATTGTTCTCAAAGACGACTAATTGTTTACTTCTACAAAATCTATGGACTCAAATAAAAGGAATATATAGGCCACAGAGTAATTATTATACAGAGGTCTGACTCTCGCTGGATCTCTATCTTTTCTATAGTAGATAAAATTCAACGATTTTGATAATTATTTGTTAAATTGAGCCTCTACAAAGTAGAATAGTTTTTACACAAATAAATTCTTAGATTGATAAATTAAGATTAAATTTTGTTTAAAATATTAGCGAAACATGTCTTTATATCCAATGCAGTCTGTATAGCAAAATTGTTCAATTAATGGTATGATGATTATGAATATTTTATATATAATTCCTTTTTTTATAGTGAACAACCTCCCTCATAGTAAAATAAAACTGCATACACCTCCAGCAAGAGTCGGACCTCTGTCCTGAAAAAAAGTTCGTTTTTTGGCAACAGAGACAATTTTCGTTTAATAAATCTGTGTTTTCTGTGATATAATAAGTATTTGTATTTTTCTATTTTTATACTTTCTCTGATATACACTGGAAATTTCCATGTCTGTTAATATCTCTGATATAATTCCTGGAATTTTCTCTGATCAATTCCTGGAAGTATGGTCAAATTATAGAAGCAAAATATCAATTTTTTATCAAAGTGTTAACACTAAATAATTATTCTACCGTAAAATTACAGGAGAATGTGGTATCTTTTGACCAACATATCTCTTAAGAAATCTTGAAAGCATGAATATCTGAATATCAAAGTGCTGCTACAATATTGATATACTTACAGTTGTCTATATTCATAGACCAATTCATAGATTTTTTTAAACAAAATATATAGGGTATCCCTTTTATACAAAAGTGTCTAAATTTTCATACATATTTTCTCTTATGCATGCATGAGAAAGTTAACTTTCTCATGCCTGGACAACTTTCTCAGTCGTGGACTCAATGCTATTTATGTCTGCAACAAGAAAGTATCGCTGGATTTTATGGTTGATGATCGAATAAATGGACCATAATGTACTTGAGGCTAGACCGTTTTCATTTTTTAAATAATCAAAAAACTGCAGGAAATGTTCCTCTTTGGGTTTTTCTTCAGTATTGGAATATTCCACAAATTTATTCCAATAAAACTCATACTTCTTAGTGCTTTTACTCGCAATAGGTTTTATTGAATTTAAGATATCATCAGCACAGCGTTTCATCGTTGTAAAATTCAAATTATAAAATGCTTAGTCAGCAATTTCAAAATGCGCCACAAAAATTCACTTTCTGTGAATTATTTATGAATGCATAAGAAAAAAACTACGTTCCTTTCATAGAGAAAGTACTATTTCCATACTCAGATTTCTATTAAACCTCGATCACTTTGCTCTCTTGGAATTAATAGAAATCCTCATATGGAAAAGTTGCACTTTCTCAATTTCAGGAAAATAGTTATTACATGAAAATCATCAATTGACAGGGTTTCACTGTTCTAGGTACAATTCTGGCCATAATGATTGCTTTGGTTCTGACCTAATACCATCAGTAAACATTTTTCAATTAAATTTTGGTGCTAGAAGATGTATTGGCTGTGTGTATGTCTACAACTTTTAAAATACATTTATGTAGAACAAAATGTTTCAATTTATGTCTAGATTCAATTTTATACTATTTTCACATGCTTCTAGTTAAAAATTGACTATGACAACATAAGGTGACCCCATTTGACATTAAATGTGTTTTTCTTGTAATACAATAATGGGTACCATAACTGCATGTTTTTATAGATATCAACAGATTAATAAATACAATATCAGCCATTTTGGAAAATATCAATTTTTCACACTAGAATATTTTGATTTTAAATGTAAAAAAAGGTGTTGCAGCAAGTTAAATCAAGTTACATACATAATAAATTCTGCAGGCTGTACAATTTCTCTTCAACAGAAAAACTGTGGCCAACATGAACTCCAGAATTATCAGTAAATTATTTCTGACTGTGGGGATGGCTACTTGTGAGAGAAAATCTATGATGAACCCAGGACTGCAACTCTATGGCATTAGCCAAAGAATAGATATGTTTCTAACCTGGACTGAGATATGTATGATTAAAAATGGTTTCATTAATTTTACCAAATTTGGTAAAATTGTGTTGACACTGATGGTGCTCACTTTGAACATTTTTATCATATAGTTTGTATTGAAATCTCTGTTTGTTTAAAAATATACATTCATTATAGAATTTTTTAATTGGAATGAAGAGTCTGAACACCCTGTATAAAGTATAAAATTATTAAGATATCATTTGCTTGATTATTTCTAATAAATGAACATACTGCCCTTTGAAAAGCAGTATTTTCTTAGTGCAGATCAGATCCAAAGAACTTGTTTCTAATGATCATAAACAAGAAGCACTAATAACATTTTTTTTATAAAAAAATTAAATATAGCCTATAAATGATCAAAAGTGCTAAAAAGAATGGAAACAAAGGTTTGGATAAATGAGTTTTGTTTATGTGATATGGTTAAAGTTAACTCAACAGATAGGTGGATTTTTTCATCTCCATTCTCATTAACGTTATTATGGTATTATTTTGCAAATGCAAAATGACTAAATTAAAGCCATTTAGACAATTTATGCCTAAAAGAAGAAGATTCTCATGTCTTTATATAATGTATATTTTTATATTTAGAATATGCATTTAAAGCTGTTGGATTGGATGGTTTGACTTCAGTAGGTGTACGTGGTAAGGATTGTGCTGTTGTAGCTGTCCAGAGAAAAGTCCCAGATAAACTTATTGAAAGGACATCTGTTAGCCGGATGTTTCGACTGGCTGACCACACTGGCTGTGTGATGACAGGAATGCTTGCTGATTGTCGTTCTCAAGTTCAAAGGGCACGCTATGAAGCTGCAAAGTTTAAATATGAATATGGGTAAGCATGATTTTTTATATTTTTTGTGAAATATTACTCTAATAATTATCTTGGCAAATTAATTTTTTTTAGTTATGAAATGCCATGTGATGCAATTTGTCGACGTATCGCAGAAATTAATCAGGTTTATACACAATCTGCAGAAATCCGTCCACTGGGATGTGCTATGGTTGCTCTATCCTGGGATATGGAATCCGGTCAACCATTATTGTTTAAAACTGATCCCAGTGGTTTTGTAGCTGGTCATAGAGCGGTTTCTGTTGGTGCCAAACAAATGGAAGCTAAAAATTATTTGGAGAAAAAGGTGAATTCATTTATAAATTTTCATAACTTTTGTCTAGACTATATGTAGAACCCCAGTTCCCTTCCGGTCTGGAAATAAAATTGATTGTGACAGCTGCTAGTGAATATGGGTGTCTTGAACCAATTTCAAAACTCATGCTTGCCACTGAGTAAGTTTGAATAGCTTGATCACCATCTGTGATAGTTCTGAGCTCTCAGTAGGGTTTATTATTACTTGTATGAGAATTATTTAATAAAATGAAAGCGGTTCACTGGAATAATTACCTTTGGCGTGTTTATTCTTCATCTTATATGTATTAGTGTACCAAATTGAAAACCATTTCTAAGTCATGAGGTCCACATTGATTTAAAGACGAACCCTATTAACGTTGTTTTATTTTGATATTTAATAGTGTGCCAAGAAAAAGCCAAATCAGAAATTTAGTCAAGGACAAGTCAACACCTTAAAATCAAATTAATTTTTATTCACCAGCAAAGTTACTACGAGACCGGTTTCGACCTCTGGATCTCATCAGTCGTAGGTAGGCTCGAACCCGGACCCTCTGGCGTGTAAAGCGAATGTCCAGGTTGCTGGTGAATGTGAGCGCACAGTTGTTCTTTGTCCAGGTTCGAGCATACCGACGACTGATAAGACCCAAAGAGATCAACCGGTCTCATAGTGGCTTTGTTGGTGATTAAAAATTAATTTAATTTATCAGTTGTGAGAATATCACCGATTTAGACACCAAAAAAATCCAAAAATGGAATTTGATTTACTCAATTTCTTAGGCTAGCAAAACGTAGTTCTTCTAAAATCTATTTCGATCACGCTGTTAATTTCTTATCGTCTATTCTAGTTAATAGTGGCTATTCCAAAAGAACTCTTCGAACAATTATACTACTCAGTCCTCAATATATTGGATTCTACCTTTCTAATTCTTGGTCTTTTGGTTGTTTTAATTTCAATTGCAATTTATGTATTTGTTCTAAGTAATTATTTCCTTGTTCTTTTGTTTTTAATTCTGATTCTGGTGTCTTCCGTCTTCAATCTTACATTTCTTGTTCTATCTGTGGTCCGCTATATGTAGATTTTTTGTTTCTCTTAAAGAAACTTTGATTTCTGAAAACTTAATTTAATCTCCACATTACCTCATCTTCCCATACCTGCTTATTTTTCTTTATCTCAACTTATTAATTTGAGGTCATCAATCTTTTTTATGTTAAGCCTTTTGTTTCATCTTCTCTCATTTCTAAATTTAACTGGATTTCTCGCCTTAAGACTTCCTGGTTTTAATAATCATCTTTGTTCTACATGGAGTCTTCTTATTCCTTCTTCTTCTTCTAATATTTCTACTAATCCCGTTGTTTGTAAACTTAAACTTTCACCACTACTATCTTTCCATCTTATACTAAACATCATTTTCTTAAAGACATTATTTGCCATGTTAACATTTCCTAACGCTTCTTTTCAATTTCGATCTTTTAAAGGACACTGTTTGATTTTCTTGTTATCTGTTGAATTTTGAATATTTTTCTATTGTTCTGTGGCAAATTTTTAGTTTAAACCAATGAAGAACGTTACTAGCCGAAAAATATTTGGTTCCTCTGTTTTTGCATTTTTTTAATATATAGTCCCTCTGCGTCAGCGATCTTTTTTATTTTAACACAAAACAGCTGAATACAAACCGAAAAAGTATTAGAACATGTGAAATTTTTACAACCCATAAAAATAATTTGGTGCTTTTATTAGTCTTGTGACTAAATTACCCTTTTTACAACTAAGCCATCTATGTAACTAAAGAGTTGTATGAAATAAATTGTATTCAAAACTTCACCTTTTGTTTATTATACGCAATATTGTTAATCGGCAGGCAGTAACTTTGAATTACATCTTTAGTGAATAATTTTGATTTTGTTTCAAATATTTAGATACGCAAACGCGATAACTACAATACAGAAGATGCGATCGAAGTTGCTGTTAATTGTTTATCTCACGTTCTTTCAATGGATTTTAAATCGACTGAACTTGAGATAGGCATTATATCAAAAGATGCCCCAAAGTTCAGGTAAATCAATATGCTGATTGCTAATAGGATATTTTTAGTTTTAGTACTCGCGCCAATGGGCGATTTCAAGTTTGGTGTTACTCAGGTGTTACCTGAACAAATTTTAATACGCGCGGAATACAAATGAGATTCAAATGGAAAATGGGCATATAAAATATTGATAAAGCTAACTGATTTGAACATTTCAAGAAATCCGTAGATCTTAATTTTATTGCTAACATTATTTTGAATTCTGACAGCGATTCATTGTCAATAATACCAAGCTTGCGAAATTCAACTAAAATGTCACTCAATCGAAACCTTTTCACATTATTTCCTTCAAATCTCTACATGCATTACGTATCCAAACATATTACAAAATGTGCAAAATTAATAGAGACAGGCTATTTTCTCTATTTTACTAATGTTTCAAAGTTACAATCGTTGCAGTAATTCCTGTTACCTAAAACATAACACTCTTATTTTTCGAGAAAATATAGAAAATTGCCTGTCTATATTGCCTTCTCACATGAAAACCGTGTGTGAAGACTTTTTGATTTGTAAAAATGTTAAAAGTTCTTCTATGTGTATAAATTTGTCTTACATAATAAATTAGGCTTAAATTGGCGCGGGTATGTAGTGTCTTGTTTGTGGGATGTAACTGAACTAGTACTTATCTGCAATGGTTTAAAAACAAATTTCAGTCGCCATTATCTAAGAAATAAGAATACTAGCACCATTTGGATAATATGTAGTGGTTCAAGTATAGTTGGAACTTTGGAAGGCATATGAATGCAATTATCGGAAGCCAGCATACAAAGTCTTGGCGACCAAAATGAAAGAGGGAAACGACTAATAGAGTTCTGTGAAAAATATGAACTATCTATCCTTAACATATGGTTTAAACACCATCCATGTCACCGTTACACCTGGAAAAGCCCTGGTGATGTACTGAGAAGACAGCTCGACTACATCATGATCGAGAAACGTTTCCGAAATCATGTAGGCATGTAAAATGTTCCAGTTACATGGAAGCTGAAAAGAAAACGAAAAGATGCAACCTAACCTTGAAGCTAGACTATGATATGCTGAAAATAAGCGATGTCAATCAAAAATTTTATTTGGGAGTGAAAAATAAATTTGAAACCCGTCGACTACTAGAAGAATCTGAAGCAGACGTAGTTTCCTCTTGAGAGTGATAATGACAGACCTGAAATAACTTGAATTTACAGTCATAAATGCTGCAAGAAAAACCAAATATAAAAAGAAGAAATTCTTCAGTTAATGAAATCTGTAGAATGAAATCTTTACTGCAGCAAACATACAAAAATAATATCTGTCAAGCCATCAACAGTGCTAACATCATAGTAATGAATGTAATCCAAACAAAAGATTTGTAAAAATATATAACTATGGCTTCAACATGAAAATAACATCTTTTCAAGATCATATCAAAACTATGTAATCATGTGGATCTTGTTCTACACCCAAGCCAAACAAACCGACCAAGTCAAATAACGTGAACTTAATGTGTAGAGAGGCAAAGGAAAAGTGGCTCAATGAAAAGTGTGAAGCTCTGGGAGTTGCGGCGAGGATGGGAAATGTTAAAAACACTAATGACAAAGCGAAAGAGATAGCGGGGAGAACGAGAAGTATAAATGCAGGCTGCTGCATCAAAAGCAAAAATGGTGTGGTGCTATTCGAGAAAGAAGAAGCAAGCAAGAGATGGGAGGAATTTGTGTGTGATTTCTACGATCGACCCGAGACAACTCCTGACCTTAAACAAGAATTATCGGGACCCTCCATTATGGAATCAGAAGTTGAACATGCTATAGAAAATATGGGGGGCGAATTACTAAAATTAATGGGTGATGCAGGAGTCACAGAACTATACAAGTTGTGCAATGAAATTTATGAAACAGGTACTATAGCAACAGATTGTAAGACTTCAGTTTTCATAACCATCCCGAAAAAAACAGGAACATTGGAATGTGGACAACACGGTACATTAGCATCATGAACCAAGTGTCAAAAATCCTCTGAAAATAATCCTTGAAAGAATCAAAAGTAAAATAAATGTTAATCTTAGTGATGAACAAAATGGATTTCGAAAGGGAAAGGGTACTTGAGAAGCTATCGTTGATGGAAGATGCGAAATGGAAATTAAGAAGAGAATTGGTCTTGCCTATGAAATTTTTAATATAAAAGAGAAAATCTTATGTTCATCAAAAGTTCGAATGAAGACGAGACTAAGGCTTTTACAAACATTTGTGTAGTCAGTTTTATTGTACGGTTGTGAGGCCTGGACTGTCACGAAAGCTATGGAGATAAGGATAGAGGCGACCAAAATGTGGGCACTGCGAAAGATGGGGAAGGTGAAGTGGTACCAAAAAGGTCAGCAATGAGAAGGTCCTAGACAGTTGGGAAGTTGGCAAGACATTCAAAAGACCGATGGAAGTGAAAATCCATGATCTTTAACCTCTGCAAGGAGAAGGAACAACAGGTAAAGTATAGAAAAAATGCAACATTGAACAAATAAGATAGATTAATGACAAATATAATGATTGGAAGACACGCGGTTCTGGAACCCCTCCCTGGTTCTTTTCATTATTAAAGTTTGTAGTAGTAACAGGCATTATATAAGCAATAAGTCAAAAACAAACATAGCAGACATCTTTTTTTATTACTTCCAATTTTGTATTGTCTCTAATTACAGAGTTTTGGGTGAGGATGAAATTGATTCTATTCTGACAAGAATGGCTGAAAAAGACTAAACAACAAAGGAACTTTGTTACCTTCTATTAGAATAATTTGTTTCTAATTGTATATTTTTATATTGTTGTATTCCATATAATTCTTAAAAATCAAGCATTTTATTTTATATTTCCAAAATCCATAAAGGCCGAATAGCTGAAGAATTTTCAGAAAATCTCAGAAATATTATCGTTATTAAACTACATACATGAAAATATGTGTAGGTTGACCTAATTGTTAACTACCTATAAATACAGCTCCGGGCGTTACTTAAAGACGCGGCCTCTTGGATTTCACATTTCCAACTGTCATTCATCACTTACGAAAAAGTATACCACCAACAAAGTTAAAAACAACTCTTACAAAGTACAACTTAACGTTTGTATGCGAGAAATTACCCTCATATTTACAGTAATAAACAGACTAGTCTGGATTTTCACATTTTGTGTTGTTTTTGGCCCAAAAATTATATATACAAAATCTTTGCTTGTTAGCTCTATGAGTTAGCCCACAGGATGTAGATACAACGTTATATCTTGAATGTTTCCGATATCTAATAGAAAAATATTTTTAAAAAATAATTCGAATAAAATTTCTAAGATAGCTTATTTATATGACCTAAAGGCGTATGCATAAAAAACTAACTGATACAAACAATAGTAATTTCTTTTCCACATCTTTTCTGCTTTATACATGAAACTTAAGGTCATTAAACTGATTTTCCAGAAGCAAATTATTGTTGCGATACAGTTATATTATTCCGTAATCACTTGGTACATATTTTGTGTTGGCATTATAATATAAATCTTAACAAAAGGCTCCACAACACGAGATTTATTTATTGCCTGGATTTTTTGATAGAAGTATGCCTTCATCTAAGAAGTTAAGCAACCGCAACAACTACTTAAAATCAATAAGTAGTTACGAATGACTCAGTACCCAAATACCCCTTGGACAATAGCCAACTGGAGTATAAAGTCGAATTATTGGATCATGACTTCGTGATGCCCCTATAGTCATAAACTGATTTTGGACGTCTATGCGGGAATAAGGATTAAAAAACAAGTCAATCGGTAATCCCCATGCTGTCACATACTCTGGGCCTACATACGTCGTACTCTGAAGTGCTAAGCACAATCCCGTCATTGGCGTAGGAACATATGAAATAGATATTTTGTAAGCAAGTAAAAGCACAGTTCCATATCGAAAGTGATCAGTTTTATGTACAATCAATAGTATTACGTAATCTACAATTTTATGCAGTAAAATAACAGTATTTCATAATTGTAAAGTGCACTGACCCAGAGTGATGTTCGGCTCCCCGAAATTCCTACTTCAACGTAATTAACAACCGATTTCTTCTAGACCATCTCAAACATATCAAAAGCGAGGGACTTAAGGCAGAACTATTTGCTGATGATGGAATATTTTACCCTTCATTATTTCTTGATACATCCGTTTTTCCTAAATCGACACGGTCCTATCCTATTTTACCCTGCCATTATTCCTGCCCATCAATTCATCCGTTCCATGCAAAAGAATATGTGAGAAGTACGACATTTGCCACAAAACCTTTGTACTTCAACGTCGTCAACAAGTTTCGACCAGTGAGAATGGTGTGACAAGTTAGAGGTCACAGGGTTGATGGACTTTCCGAGCTACCAGCAGTTATCTTGGAGTCAGGAACACCGTGATAAAAAGAGTTAACGTTTGTTCGTGTGTGTGTCTTAATAGGACATGCAACTTGCATTCTTTTCTATGTCAAGTATTTATTGCATTAATTAGTACCGTAAATCGTTGTTTAATATATATGAACGCCAAGGGGGTTAATTTAGCTTTACTGTGCGTTACGAGGTGGAGGGAAGCAAAAAGAGTAAAATTAGCGTTACATAATACTTGAACGGCCCATAATTACCTATTTATTTTAAGTAGTTGTTGCGCTTGTTTCATTTTTGTATTTAGACTTTGATAAAGGTACACTTCCATCGAAAATTTTAGGTAATAAATAATTCTCGTGTTGTGGAGCCGTTTGTCATTTTTTATTTTTACGACTATTTTCTTAACCTAGGGGTAGTATCATTTTCGAAAACAACAGCTGATTGATTTTCCTAAATGGCTTCAGTTAACAAGCCTTCTAAAGAACAATATTTAAAAATTACTAGCCATCATAAAGAATCCTTTAGATGTATTACACAGGCACTGGACATAGATGAAAATAATGGTATGTTATCTTTTTTGATTATTTACTTTAATTTCTAGTTCTAGATTCTAAATCTAATCATATTGCAGCAATATTAGGGTCTCAGTACCCAACATCGCATTTTGCTTAAAACCTATGGCAGAAATTCAACCACATATAAAAATTTAAAAAAGCTGATTTTAATGTCATTAATTTCTATTGCTGGGCAGAAAATATTCTGAGCATTTTGAATATGTAGTGGCTGTGAGGTTGTCACTGTGTGTCAAGAGTCTCACCATATAAAGATTTTTACTGCGGCAAGAGTAACTCTCACTTTTATTATATATTGAGGTTTATTTTAACTCTGAAACTAACTCTTTAGATACATCAAAGGTGCTATTTATATAAATATGATTTATATTTTAGGAAATATTTAAAAAGATTTCACTTTAAAGAAGTAAAACCAAAATATTCATTTCATATTTAATAAAACCTTAACCAATTTAATACTATATATAAATATAAAAATGTCAATGTAATATTTTACCTGCATTTGTTTTTACTGACAATTACAAGTGTGTCACTCTCACAACTTAGACAATTATAATAGATATTGAGAGTTTTGCCATATAAGGATTTTTATTATGTGTCAAGAGTCATTGTTGCTTTTATTATAAGTCAAGATTTATTTTAACTATGAAAATAACTTAGTAGAGGCTGTCCAATAATTATGTCATGGTACAAGGGCCAGAGGGTTTATAATATCATACATGGTGCTCCTGAACCAGCGGGTTCACCTAAAAAAGTTCCCATGACTTTTCTCATTTGATTCACTATTACTAGATGTTT